>PVLC010004490.1:0-84598 GCA_004027655.1 Graphiurus murinus
GTCTGGGTGGCCCCCTAGGCTCCTGGTCCTGCCCTTCCACAGCCTACCTCCTCAGCGGCGCTGAGCCCGGCTGCTGCCTGCCCCGGCGGAGCCGGGTCGGCGGGCTTCCGCCTGGGTGCTGTGTCCCGGGGCCCGCTGTTCCCAGCGTCTGGGTGGCCCCCTAGGCTCCTGGTCCTGCCCTTCCACAGCCTACCTCCTCAGCGGCGCTGAGCCCGGCTGCTGCCTGCCCCGGCGGAGCCGGGTCGGCGGGGGTCCGCCAGGAGCGCGGAGCATGAATTGCTCCGCGATGGCGTCTTTTCTTGTCCTCGCTCTGCTTTCTTGATCTTCTTTATTTGTTTGTGGTTCAGATTTCGCTTTTTTCCTTTTGTTGAAAAGATCTTTTTATGGTAAATTTAGATCCAAATCAGGGCGTTTGTGAAAGGATGGTTCACTCCGTCGCCATCTTGGATCTCCTTACATTTATTTTCTTTATTGGAGGTAGAGCATTGGGATTGAACCCAGGGGCATTCTACCTTCAAGCTACACTCCAAGCTCTATTCTTTTTTTTTTCTTTTTAAACAGGGTCTTACTAAGTTGCTGAGGGTCTCGCCAAGATGCTAAGGCTGGCCTTGAACCTGCAAGCTACTATACCAGTCTCCCAAGTTACAGGAGTGTGCCACCACACACATCTTGAAAGGTTATATTTCAATGGGAAATTAATCTTTTATAGTAATTATTATACTTGGTGTGTCTCTAAACCATCTTATGACATTTAATGCACTACTTTCTCTAGTGCTTATTTTGTGCAATTTGAGATAAAAATTAAACTTTAAATGATTTTTAGAAATTTTATTTTTAAATTTAACTCTTCCCTGATTCCCACCTCATTCCCTCTCCCCTCCCCTTCTCATTTTCAGTTTAGTGATTGACTTTAATATATTTGTGAATGTACATCCTGTGCATTATGGTGTTCCCCCTCCCTCCATCACCTTCAGATGGAATCATAGTTTTGTAATCATAGTTTTGTAATCCATTCATCTGTGGATGGACATCTTGGTTGGTTCCATAGTTTGGCAATTGTGGGGCTATAAACATAGATACACACGCATTAATCTGGTAGTTTTGTTTCCATTCTTTTGGGTAGATACCCAGAAGTGGTATTGCTGGATCATATGGTAGATTCATTCTCATCTGTCTAAGGATCCTCCGTTATGTTTTCCACAGTGGTGCACTAATCTGAAATCCCACCAACAATGTTTTAGAGTTCCTACTTCTCCACACCCTCTTTAGCATTTGTTGCTGGGGATTTTAAAGTTATTTATTTTAAATAATTAAGTAATTAAATGATTTTAAAATCATTTAAATTTAAGTAAATTAAATAATTTAAAATTTTAAATAAATTATTTGAAATTATTTATTTTAAATCTCTCCCAAGGATTCTTAACCTTGTTAAGAAAAAATCCAAAAAAACCCCAAAGGATTCCAGGGATAAATCTGGACTGTTTGGGGATGATGTCTTAGAAAACCTTGTCAACTTCATGCTATATGAAAAATGAAGTATAAAAACATAATATGTATTTTGGCATATCCAATTTGAACTCATGACCTTAAAAAATGTTTTCATTATAGTCTTAAAAATAACAAATAGCAGCAGCAGCATTATTGCTGACCATCAATTTATATGTACATACTCCATCACTTGAGGAATATAAACAATCCTAGAAGACATGCTCAAAACAGTGCTAATCATAAAGCTAATAATGAGTTTGACATGGGATTCAAAGGTCAATGTCACTGGTAGCCAAGGAAACTAATGAAGCAAGAAGAGAGTTTGAAAGGATATTTCAAAATGATGCAATGAGCCCAATGTCTTAAAGAGGGGACCTAACTACATAGAATTGATCCTCATCACCTTGGAGATGAACTATTTCAGATGTCTCCACTAATTATAAGAATAGGGTAGCCCTGAGTTTTAAATAATGCTAATGCATATTTAATCCCTGGTACCAAAATAGATAATTAAATAGTTAAATAAATAAATGTAGATTCTTTCATGGAAAGACAAAATTTAACTGATAATAACAATATAATAAAATAATAATAATAATAATAATAATAATAATAATAATAATAATAATATGAAGCCCATGTTTCAGTTTTAAGATAGTTTTATTGATGCACAACTGAGAGTTCCCAGGTACTAGGGCCTAATCAAATGAGCAGAACATCCAGTATGAATCACCTTGGACTATGCAAAAGGGTTCCATGTGCAGACCAAGAATTAATTGGTCAGCAAATAATTTGAAAATAGTCTTTTTAGGTCTCATGAGATTATTGAACTCTTAATAGAGAACAAATTATTATTACATTAACCATGATCACAGAACTGTCTAAGGAGGAGTAAAGATAACACACGGTGCAAAAAAGCTGTGTTTCAGATCTTTGGTGTCAGTGCATGTAACTGCACGTATAATTGGAAGCTTTCTTGTTATAGAGACGCACCTCCAGATGAATGCTATTTCCACATGAGCAGGATGCTACATGCTACTTCCAAATAATATCTCCTATCTTGACATTAAGGGGATTAAAAGAAAACCTCCTTTTTTTAATCTTACAACACTCTGACACCAAATGTATGGAGATTTCTCCTGCACACCAACCATTACTCCCACTGTCTGGACACCAACTGAGTATCCTGTATTCTGTTCCAACACTAGCTTCTTGGAGTGAGCACATACTCCATAGGTTAGGCACTCAGGCCATAAGCTGGCCTACTTTCACCCCTACTTCTGACCAACTGCCTATGAATTGGGGTTCCTATAACTTCCTCCTTGTGTGTGAGGACCAGCTTTTGAGGTTGTGATTTAGCTTTTTTGTGCTAATGGATTTACTTTTCACATAGAAATACCCATGAAATTGACCAGGCCTCAGTTAGGCTCATTCACCCAGAACAGAAATGAGTAGTGGCTGGGTGCAATGCGAGGAAAGGAGGAGCGAATGACACCCTCCCTCTCTCCCTCCCTCCCTCCCTCCCTCCCTTCCTTCCTTCCTTCCTCTTGTCTTCCATCTCCTCCTCCTTCTTTCTCTCTCTCTCTTCTCTTTCTCTCCTTCTCCCTCTCCTCTTCTCACTCTGTATTCCCACATTAGAGATGTTAGGATTTGAATTGACCCCAGGCAGTTCTTCAGAAACTAACATCATGGCAGCAGGTGGCTCCCCTCACAGAGGACTCTGCAACACTGAACTCCTGGTGAAGTGCGTGCAGAACAGTGGAGGTGACACAGAAACAATACAGCTTAGCCTATATTGAGTTCCTATGTCTAATCACTTTGCTTTTATGATGTATATTGTTCTGGAGATAAATATGTGTCTCAAGGTATATCTTAAGGGGTGCTGATATAGGTAGCCTCTGAATGGCTGTCAGCCTCTGTCCTCACAGAGCTCTGTCCTCACATATATATGTATATACATATATATATACATATGTATATATACATATGTGTATATATATATATATATATATATATATATATATATATATGTACAGAGAGAGAGAGAGAGAGAGAGAGAGAGAGAGTCAGAAAATGCAATGAAGATACAAATTTAAGAATTCTGAAAACATGAGAAAGGAGATTAGCAAGGAAACAGTGAGTCTCTACAATTTCACAATAATGGAAACCACCAATTAAAAGGTGCAGAGAATGTCAGAAGGAGAATTCAGTACTTTAATTATAAATATAATCAAAGTCTTTAGAAATGAGATTAGAGAAAGTCTACAGGATATGAAAGAATATATAAATAAAGAGACAAATAACCTAAATAGGAATCAAAAAGAAGTTCTGAAAGAAATGAAGGGCACAATAAATGAAGTAAACACTTAGATAGAAACTATCTCCAGAAAATTAGACCACATGGAAAACAGAGTGTCACTCTTGGAATATAGCTCATTAAAAATATGCAGTCAATAATTTACAGAAGACAAATTGAAAACATGAAAAAAAACCCATCTTAGTGATTTGGGATAATTTAAATGAGCAAACCTAAGAATAATTGGCATAGAAGAGGGTCTAGACATGCAAACCAAGGGAATTAAAAATTTCTTCAGAAAATATCAGAGAACTTCCCAAGCATAGAGAACAAGTTGGGTACAGATGTACAAGAGACCTCAGAACCTTACTTAGACAAGATCAGAGAATTGTTTCCTCATATCACATAATTATCTAAAATGACTAATGTGAAGATCAAGTAAAAAAATCTTAAATGTGTTGAGAGCAAAAAGCTGGGTGACTTTCAGAGGTAAAACACTAAGAATCGTTCCAGATTTGTTAAACAAAGTCATAAAAGTCAGGAGGGTCTGGAATGATGCAATCCCTGAAAGAAAATAATTTCTAGCCAAGACTATTTCATCCAGCAAAGATATCTTTCAAAACTGATGGAGAAATAAAAATCTTCCAAGACAAACAGAAGTTAAAATAATTTATATCTACCAAACTGTCACTAGAAAAAATATTCAAAGAAATAAAACACAAAGAAGAAATAAAATATATGCCAAAAGCACAAAAAGGATTAACTCCATCAAAGGAATAACAAAACAAAGAAGAATTAGCACTAAAACAAAGTACAATGCAAAATGAGAGGGAAAAAAATCATCTTTCATTGAATGTCAATAGTCTCCACTCCCCAGTTAATAAACATAGACTGGCAAAATGGATTGAAGAACATTATCCATCTATATGCTATTTGCAAGAAACACAATTATAGTCAACTATATTCACAGGCTAAATGTGAGTGGTTGGAATAAGATATTACATGCAAATGGAGCCCCCAAACAAGCAGGAAAAGCTACTATCACATCAGACAAAGCAGACTTTGAGCCAAAACTAATCAGAAGTGACAAAAATGGTCTTTTTTTTACTGATAAAATGAAAAATCCAACAAGACAGTATAACAATAGTCAACATTTATGCTCCAAATGTGGGTGCAGCCAATTTAATAAAACAAACTCTTTGTGATGTTGAGTCTCAGATAGACCCCAATATAATAATATTGGGAGAATTAAACACATCTCTCATACCACTAGATAGATCTCCCAGACAAAAGATTAATAAAGACACTTCAGATCTAAAGAACACTGTAAACCAAATAGATCTATTAGACATATACAGAATTTTCTACCTAACAACATCTGAATACACATTCTTTTTAGAGGTTCATGAAATCTTTTCCATAATAGACCATATTCCTGGCCACAAAGCAAGCACTAGTTAATTCTAAAAAAGTAATACAATTCCCTGTATCTATCAGACCATAATGGAATGAAAGTACAAATCAACAACAGGAAAACCCAGAGAAATTGCATAAACTCATGGAGACCTAATACTACACTTCTGAATGAAGACTAGGTCATAGAATAAACAAGGGGAAAAATTTTAAACCTCCTAGAATCAAATGAAAATAGAAATACAACATAACCAAATCTTTGGGACACTTTGCAGGTAGTATTAAGAGAAAAACTTAGAGCACTGAGTGCCCACGTAAGAACAGAAAGTCACCAAATAACCTAATGACACACTCCAAATCCCTTAAAAAACAGGAACAGACTAATCCTGAAGCCAGTAGAACAAAGGAAATCATTAAAACCAGAAGAGAAATTAACAAAATAGAGAACAAAAAGAAACAAACAAAAAAGATCAAAACAAAAGCTCTTTTTAAAAAAGATAAGTAAGATCAACAAACCCTTAACCAACCTAACCAAAAGAAAGAGAATAAACCCAAATAACTAAAATAAGGAGCTAAACAAGAATATCACCACAGACAGCATGGAAATCCAGAGGATCATCAGAAACTATTTTGAAAAACTGTACTCCAATATACTTGAAAGCCAAGAAGAAATTGAGAAATATAGACACTTACAATCTACCTAAATTGAATCAAGTGGATATGGAAAACTTAAACCAACTAATAACAAGCAAAGTGATTGAAACAGCAACAAAGAGCCTTTAATCAAAGAAAGGCACTGGTAGAATATTTCTCAAAAGACCCCCAAAGGCACAAGAAATTAAAATGAGATTTAATAAGTGAGATTGTATCATCCAGGCTCAGATGGATCCCCAGATGAATTTTATAAGATCTTTTTAGAAGATCTAAGCCTAATATTTCTCAAACTATTTCATAAAATATAAAGAAATAGAATTATTCCAAAATCATTCTATAAAGCCAGTATCACCTTAATACAAATACAAAACCAAATAAAGATAGCTCAACAAAAAAAGAAAAGAAAATTACAGACCAATATTGTTGATAACTTAGGTGTGAAACTACTAAATAAAATACTATCAACATACATTCAAGATCATATAGAGAAAATTATACACCAGGTCCAAGTTGATTTCATTCCAAGAATGAAAAATTGGTTTAGTGTACATAAATTAAGAAATGTAATTCACCACATAAAAATACTAAATATAAAAATCAATGATCATACCAATAGATGATGAAAAAGCCAACATTCATTATTGATTAAAAAGTACTGAACAAAATCAGAATAGGAGCATTCTAGAAAATTGTGAGATCAATTTACAATAAACTCAAAGCATGCATCATACAAAATGGGAAAAATATGAGAACTGTCTTTAAAATCAGGAACAACACAAGGATACCTGCTATCACTACTTCTTTTCAATATAGTAGTAGAAACTCTAGCCAGAGCAATAAAGTAAGAGCAAAGTAGCAAGATATAAAATAAATCTATAAAAATCAATTGCTTGTCTATATATCAAACAAAAATCCACTGAGATAGAAAACCAGAAATTAATTCCACTCACAATATCTCACAAACAATTAAATTCCTAACCAAGAAGGTAAAAGACCTCTACAATGAAAACTATAAGCACTAAAGAAAGAAATTGAAGAACATAGAACATGGAGAGATCTCCCATGTCCTTGGATAGGCAGAACAAAAATCATTAAAATGGTCATTCTACCAAAATCTATCTATAGATCCAATGCAATCTCTGTTACAATACTATGGCCATTCTTCACAGAACTAGAAAACGTCCTAAAATTTATATGGAGTAATAAAAGACTCAGAATAACCAAAATAGTTATCAGCAATAAGAACCATGCAAGAGGCATCACAATACCTGATCTCAAACTATACTACAGAACTATAGTAATAAAAACATCATGGTATTGGCACAAAAACAGACACATTGACCAATGACCAACGGAACAGAATAGAAGATTCAAAAACAAATCCACACACTTAAAGCCAATTGATTTTTGACAAAGGTGCCAAAAACAAGCTGAGAAAAGATAGTCTTTTAAATAAATGGTATTGACAAAACTGGTTATCCATTTGTAGAAAAATGGAATTAAGCCCCATCTTTTCACCCTACACAAAAGTCAACTCAAGATGGACCAGAGATCTGGAAATTAGACCAGAGACTTTGAAATTACTAGAAAAGAGCATAGGGCCAATGCTTTAACATATAGGCACTGGTAGAAACTTCCTCAATAAGACCCCAAAGGCACAATAAATGATTAATAAGTGGGATTGCATTAAATTAAAAAGCTTCTGTGCAGCAAAGAAAACCATCAAGAACATTAAGAGAAAGAAGACAGAATGGGAGATCTCTGTTAGCTACTCCTCTGATAGAGGACTAATATCTAGAATGCACAAAGAACTTAAGAAACTTAACATTAAAGAAAAAAAGGCAAGTGAACTAGATACTTCACAAAAGAAGAAATACAAATGGCCAATAAATGTATGAAAAAATTAGCAATCAGAGAGATGCAAATCAAAATGACAGTGCAATTTCACCTAACTCCAGTAGTTAGAATGGTAACTGTCAAAAACACAAATGTTAATAAATGCTGGCAAGGATGTGGAGAAATGGGAACTCTTGTACACTGTTGAAGGGATTGCAGATTCGTGCAGCCACATTGGATATCAGTGAGAAGGTTCCTCATAAGACCGGGAATGGATACACCACATGATCCAGTAATATCACTCCTGGGTTTCTTCCCAAAGGGATTGAAGCCAGACTACCATAGTAACACATGCATAGCAGCACAATTCACAGTAGCCAAGTTATGGAACCAGCCATTCATCAACAGATGAATGGATTACAAAATTATAGGATATATACACACAATAGAATTCTATTCAGTCATAAAGGAGAGCAAAATTTAGTCATTTGCAGGAAAATGAATGGAGCTAGAGAATATTGTGGTCAAATTGACAAAAATGGTCATTTTTTCCCCCCTCACATGTGGAAGCTAGGGAGAAGTTGGGATACAAAAGAGACCCTTGACAAAAGAGGAAACCCTATTGAAGTTGAGGGCAGATAGAAGAAATAAAATATTAGGTAGAGAGGAGACAGATTGGGGAGTAAAGGGAAAATATAGTTTTAAAAATCTAGAAACTTCATAATACTTAGTGTCACCTTACAGAACCTGCTCTTTCTTAGACAAAAGCCCTTAATGTGCTACACATTTCATTATAATAACAGACCTCATGTGCCACAGATTTAATTATAATAGCAGACTGACCTGTCCTTTTGTTAGGCAAAGGTCTTCAATGGGCCTGACCTATACACTTTTAATAATAATAGCCCATTTGGCCTGGCCCTTACTTGGGTTCTCAATAGGCCTGGCCTATACTTTTTAATTAAAATGGCATAGCTTCACAACTGAGATTCCTGAGGAAGTCTCACATTTGTGGAGTCCTGCACCCCAGCTTCACACCTCAACTTCTTGGGATTCTTAAAAAAACAAAGAAGAAGAAAAAAAAATCCCAAAGAATTCTCACCTTTTGTCAATGCCCAGCACCTACCAATGAAATGGCGAGAACCTGAAAATTCAAAGAAAGTAGATTAACCATCCCGTTACTCCATTCCTGCCATGTGCCCCTAGCCACCCACCTCTCTGGGTCCTCTATAATAAAGCGATTGCAAAGATCCCAAAGGCCTCTCATGCTCTCGAGGTGGCCCACATTCTCCCTTGAAGGTGTATCCCCACTTTTCCTAAATAAAACTCTGGCGTGTGCTGAAATTGTTTTCAACACAGAGGCCAAGGACCCCAAGGGTCCTGAGGTAAGTTCCTATCCCCAAACCTGAGAACTCCTCAGGACTCTTCTCAGAAGGGGGCCTAACAAAGGGAGACAGGTAAGGAGAGAAAGATTTGATGAAGGAAATACTTCAGTTGAAACAGTGTTCTGGTCAGCACTCTCACAGCTATAATCTAAAGGCCTGACCACATGACTTACAGTTCTGGGTTCAGTCTCTGTGGGGCTGGGCACTGCGGGTCTCAGGACATGGCGGTGGGAGGCAGAGAGAGGGAGAGAGCACATGGGCTGTGCCCCTCACATCATGGAGAGAGATCAGGGGGAGGGGGAAACATATATAATGCCCACGACCGCACCCCTAAGGAATTTACCCCCTCTAGGCACACCCTAAGAGCCAGGCCATCACCCAAATAAATCCATTATAATGGATTTCTCCACAGCTGGGATTATGATCCTTGAGACTTAATTTTACCAACTCCAAATGTTAATAAATGTATGTCTCCATTGCTTTTAACTTCCTCATGATGTATGATTACAATGCACCGATAAAAATAAAATGATTTGTATTTGTGTAATAAAAAATAAAATAAAGCTAAAAAAGGTCTGGGGTATAGCTTGGAGGTAGAATGTCCTTGAGTTTAATTCTCAGTGCCCCAAGAAAAAAATAGGAGAGTGAAGTGAGTGGCCCCTGCTAAGGAGTGGGAAACCCGACAGAGATGGGGATGAGCGTCACTGCCGTACTTAGGGATTGCGTAGATGTGGTGGGTCAGAAAGGAAAAGGAGACAAGGAAGATTCTTTCCTTTCATACATGAGAAGCAAATGAAGGAAGATACCAGCCAGCGAGATAAAGTGCACTTGGTCAGAACAGTCTCCATGGGGAAGATGATGAGTTGTTTTGAAGATGTGGAATTTGCGATAACTATGGAAAAACTAAGTGAAGATGATCAGGTAAATGTACACGTTTGGAGCTCAGTAGAAGAGGCTTGAGCTACAGAACAGCCCAGAATGCTAGTGTCGCATAAGCATATCTGTTGATAGACTTAAGATGAATACACTCTCCAAGGGAGACTTAGCTCAGAAGGATCTTCTTCTTCAGGCAACTTTCAGATTCACACAAATCACATTCTTGAAACATCCATGTCAAGGATGTGCCCTTTGTATTCTGTTGGACTGCAGGGAGAGCGGTCTGTGATTCTGAGCTCATCCCTGGTTGAAGTGGACTGAACAGAATGAGAAAAGAAGAATCTCGAGGGCATCACGAGTTAAGAGGGAGACAGAAGCTCAAGGGTCAGAAACGGGAGGCATTTAGAGGGATTGGGAAAAAACGCCCGAGGCAATGTTCCAGAAGTTGAGGGAGGGGGCATTTCACCAAGGAGGTGGGATTAAAGAATACGGTTTTCTTTTGGACTTTCTGTAATGATATCCTATCTTGTTTGTGTGTACACATGAAGAGAGTGCGTGCCTGCTGGTGAGGGCTGGCCGGAGGGAGACTGTGAGCATGGGAATGGTATTAGCATGTGTTGCATAGCTAGTTTCTAGGGGAAGCTTAGACTCCATAAACCAACTTATTAGTATTGTTATTGTTATTATTGTGGTAGTGGGGGTTGAACCCATACCTCCAGCCCTATTTTTAATTCTTTATTTTGAAACAGGATCTCAGTTACTGAGCTTCTCACTAAGTTGTTGAGGTTGGCCTCAAACATGTGATCCTCCTGTCTCAGCCTCCCAAGTATTGGGATTACAGGCATGCCACCACACCTGTCTGAATTAAATTTTCAATAAAGGAGGGAGATAGAAAGAGAAAATACATCAAAAGCTCCATGCTTTCTATCTAAAGGAAGGCCTGCATAGATATGCTGAGAATGGGAACCACATGACCTCATTTTTTAGAGGACATTGAATAAAATGATAACACATTGGGTGGCTTTTATAGGTAGGAAAAGAAAGGTATGGAGAAGAGTAACGAGAAAAGGAGAAAGAGACAGGACAGCAGGACACAGAGGGGATGGCGCAAAGGTATTGGAAGTGGAGTCTCATATAACAGCCAGCAAGAAACTAGGTTGGGCACAAAAGAAACATGTCAAAATCCACATCACCTTGCATAGTTTTCTTAAGCCATACAAATAGAAAAACTATTAAAACAATTCCTGGTAGATAAAGGAGGAAATAAATGGGGCCCTGCATTGTAATTATATCTCTCTGTGTTTGCAACAGATGATCAATGGGAGCCCCACATGCTTCTTGCTAGTTGTTATTCCTGGCTCAGAATGGAACAGCTTGCGTGAGCGCAGAGCCCAGAATGCTGCACGTGAAAATGAGCCAGGTCTTCAGCTCCATTGTGATTTCTGTGAATAGTGCTGCAGACGGCAGCCTGGGCCTGTGTACTAGGTCACCTTTCTAGTTCTAATCTGGGAATAAACTTCCCTGTGTGTCAGTTTGCATAATCAAAATGAAAAGTCATGTAGATTATCTGTAGACATACCAGTAAAAAAGTGTTTTAGGATATGAGAATATGTTGAGAACATATGTTTTCAATGATTCATGTGAAATTTCTAAGGTGAAGATGGCTAAGTGTTATTTATTATTTAGTTGTTGAGGTTTTAGAGACAATTTGGCTAAGATTCATGGGAACAAACCTGCAACCTGTTATATTAAAAATACAAAATACTGGCCAGGCATGGTGGTGCACACCTGTAATCCCAGGATTTGGGAGGCTGAAATAGGAGGATCACAGGTTTGAGGCCAGCTTTGGCAACTTAACAAGATCCTGTTCCCAAATAAAAAATAAAAAGGGCTGGGGGTGTAGCTGAGAGGCCGAATGCCCCTGGATTCAATCCCTAGTAACACACACAGAAATGAAAGGAAGAATGAAGGAAATAAAACACTACTATTCTGTGTTGAAAAGACTCTCACTATGATGTTTATTTTAATTAAACAGCCCTACAATATCAGAAAGTGAGAGATATGGGTTTGGAAAACTTTATAATATGAAAGTAAAATTAAAAAGGAAAACCTTTCAAGTAGGAAATCTTAATAGAAGAATATGAAAAAGATGGAATAGAGAAAATAAACAACAAAATTATTTTGTTTAGCTAAAATCTAATAAACAAATTTAATATTCAGAGAATTTTTAATATGAAATAGAAAAGGTTGCTATCACACTTTATGAAGAACACATTTTGGGACTGGGAGTATAAATACAAACAATGAACTCTTGAAAAGAATTTCCTTCTTTGGATAAATGTTCAGAACTATAAGATAAGTTTCATTCCTTAACATAGAGAAGAGACGACTTCTTTTGGCGGGTGAAATCACTAAGTCCAAGAAACTGGTCTTGCGGTGATGCTCAGGACTCCCCTCTGGGTGGGAACTGCACCTTGGTGAAGCACCTTACTGATACACGCATCCAGTCTTCTTCGTCTTGATACAAGCGGGAGAAGCAGCCTAACTTTTGGTACCTCCCTTGGTAGGAACAGAGAAAAGGGAACATCTATCTGACATTTGGATTTCAGAGGACTCGCTCACCTGCTGAAGCCAACCTGGCTGACTTTGGATTCCTGTAGCACCAGACAACCTGCAGTACCGCGGAGGGACACCAGAGGGAGCAGGGACTACAAGCTTCTGAAAAGGAAAGGAGCAAACCTCTAACTGGGACATTAAGATGCACAAACACGAAGAAATTGCAACACCTCAAAAAGGTTTCAGAGGACCCCTAGAATTTAGGTTTCAGAGGACACCCAGAACGTCTAGCCAGGTTTACAGGATATTTTCAACTGTATGAGTCCAGTACACAAACTAAGAAGGGTAGTCAATTGTTTCTCAAGTGCACAAAACTCAGCAAAAGTAAGTAAATAAATAAAAGAATAAATAATTTAATTAACAAGCAAAAGCACCAGATCCACAAATGGCTCAATTGAAAGAGAAAAATAAATTCAAACAACAAGAAGAAAAGTACATTACGGATGTATTCTTAAAAGAGGAAAGTTTATGCTGATAACTACTTACATTAAAAAAGAATATCTCAAGTCAACAATATAATTTTATACAAAAGAGAGAGAGAGAGAGAGAGAGAGAGAGAGAGAGAGAGAGAGAGAGAGAGAGAGAAGAAACTAAACCTAAAGTAAGTAGAGTAAAAGAAAGGGAAAGAATAAAAGGTAGAGCCAAAATAAACAGAAAATAGAAAACAGAAAAAAAATCAATACAATTGAGAGTTTGATGTTTTGAAAGATTAGCAAAATCAACAAACCCTTTTTTAGGTTAACTAAGAAAAACAGGGAGAAAACTCAACTCAGAAATGTGAGGGAACACACCAATGCCGCAAGCATGATTGTCAGAGTCCTGGGAACAGTTACACATTGACATAGTGGACAATTGAGGAAAAGTAGATACATTCTGAGCAGCATATGACTTACAGTGATTGAATCATGAAGAGTTAGAAATTTTTTTTTTTTTGTGGTACTGGGGATTGAACTCAGGGGCATTCTACCTCCGAGCTACACCCCAAGCCCCATTTTTTATTCTTTATTTTGAAACCAAGTCTCACTAAGTTGCGGAGTGCCTCACTAGGTAGCTGAGGCTGCCTCAGAACCCAGATCCTCCGGTCTCAGCCTCCCGAATGCTGGGATTACAAGCGTGCGCCACCATGCCCGGCTAAGAGTTAGAAAATTTGAATAAACCTTTAACTATAAAAAAAAAGACCAAATTTATGCCATAACTACCCAACCCAACAAAGCAAAGCCCAGAAGTATACCAGACAAAGGAACACACACACACACACACACACACACACACACACACACATACACACACATTTTAAGAAAGGCACAAATAAGTGGAAAGATATCCTTGTTTACAAACTGGAAGACTTAACTTTGTTAAAATGCCTATATGACTCAAAGTGACGTACAGATTCAACGCAAATCACATTTTTAAATTTTTTTTATTGGTGCATTGTAATCATAGATCTTTGTTAGGTACAAGCTGGCACACATTTCTCATTTAACTCTTCCCCAATTCCTGCCCACTCCTCCCACCTCCCCTTTTCTCAAGTTCAGTTTAGGGTTTAGTGATTGACTTTGATATGTTTGTGAAAGTACATCATGTGCATTAGGGTGTTTCCCTCCCTCCATCACCTTCAGCTAAGTCACTTTGCTCATCTAAGGTTTCTCCTTCTTATGTCTCACTTTCTCCCTGGCTTCCGCATATTAGGGAGAGTATATGATTTTTTACTTTTTGTGACTAATCTCACTTAGCATAATGTTTTCCAGTTCCATCCATTTCCCTGCAAATGACATGATTTTGTTCTTCTTCATGGCTGAGTAAAATTCCATTGTGTACATATCCCATAGTTTTGTAATCCATTCATCTGTTGATGGATATCTTGGCTGGTTTCATACTTTGGCAATTGTGAATTGTGCGGCTATAAACATAGATACACATGCATTGGTCTGATAGTTTGGTTTCCATTCTTTTGGGCAGATACCCAGAAATGGTATTGCTGGATCATATGGTAGGTTCATTCCCATTCGTCTGAGGATCCTCCATACTGTTTTCCAAAGCAAGTGCACTAATCTGAAATCCCACCAACAATGTATTAAGGTTCCCACTTCTCCACACCCTTGCCAGAATTTGTTGTTGTTTGTGTTTTTGATGATTACCATTCTAATTGGGGTTAGGTGAAATTATAAAGTAGTTTTGATTTGCATCTCTCTGATTACTAATGATGTTGAACATTTCCTCATACATTTATTGACCATTTGTATTTCTTCTTTTGTGAAGTATCTATTTATATCCTTTGGCCATTTTTTGATTGGGTTATTTGTTTTCTTAGCTGTGATTTTCTTGAGTTCTCTGTATAGTCTAGATATTAGTCCTCTATCAGAGGAGTAGCAGGCAAAAATTTTGTCCCATTCTGTGGGCTCTCTCGAGGTTCTTGATATTTCCTTTGCTGCACATAAGCTCTTCAGTTTAATGCAATCCCATGTATTGGTCTTCCTTTGAGTTGCTTGTGCTTTTGGGGTCTTGTTGAGAAAGTTTTTACCTGTGCCTATTGAAGTGTTGGGCCTATGCCCTCTTCAATTAGATGCAAGGTCTCTGGCCTGACTTCCCCATCTTTGATCCATCTTGAATTGACTCTTGTGCAGGGTGAGAAAGTGAAGTTTATTTCCATTTTCCTGCATATGGTTAACCAGTTTTGCCAACATGATTTGTTAAAGAGGTTATCTTTTTTCCAGTGTATGTAATTGGCTCCTTTGTCAAAAATCAATTGACTTTAAGTGTGGGTCTGTTTCTGAATCTTCTACTCTGTTCCATTGGTCTATGTGTCTGTTTTTGTGCCAATACCATGCTGTTTTTATTACTGTGGCTCTGGAGTATAGTTTGAAGTCAGGTATTGTGATGTCTCCTGCATGGTTCTTGTTGCTAAGAACTACTTTGGCTATTCTGGGCTTTTTGTTGTTTCAACTGAATTTAAGGACTGATTGAATCTGTAGATCACTTTTGGGAGGATGACCATTTTGATGATATTTATTCTACCTATAGTATAAGTATAGTATCATGTCATCTGCAAAAAGGGATAGTTTTAGTTCTTCTTTCCCTATTTTTACCCCTTTGATTTCATTCTCTTGCCTTATTGCTCTGGCTAGAGTCTCAAGTACTATATTGAGAAGAAGTGGTGATAATAGACATCCTTATTTTGTTCTTGTTTTTAGTGGGAACTCGAAGTTTTTTCCCATTTAATATGATGTTTACTGTGGGTCTCTTGTATATTGCCTTTATGATGTTGCAGTATGTTCCTTATATTCAGATTCTCTGCAGTGCTTTTAGCATGAATGGGTGTTGAATTTTATCAAATGCTTTTTCAGCATCTATTGAAATGATCATGTGATTTTTGTCTTTGGTTCTGTTTAAGTGGTGAATTACATGGATTGTTTTCCATATGTTGAACCAGCCTTGTATCTCTGGGATGAACCTGACTTGGTCACGTTACATAGTTTTCTTGATGTGGTTTTTAATGTGCAATGCTAGTATTTTCTTTTTTTTTTTTTTTTGCTAGTATTTTCTTTAGCAGTTTGCATCTAAGTTCATCAATGATATAGGCCTATAGTTTTCTTTTCTTGAGCTGTCTTTATTGGTTTTGGTATTAATGTGATGTTGGCTTCATAGAATGTGTTTGGGAGGGTCCATTTCTTTCTATTTCATGGAATAGTTTGAGAAGTATTGGGATTAGCTTGTCTGTAAAGGTTTTATAAAATTTACTTGGATAACCATCTGACCCTAGGCTTTTGTTTGATGGTAAACCCTTTATTGCTGTTTCTATCTCTTTGATTGCTATTGGTTGGTTTAAGTTTTCTATGTTTTCTTGACTCAATTTAGGAAGGTTTATGTGTCTAGAAATTTTTCAATTTCTTCTAGATTTTCTATTTTGTTGGAGTATAGTTTTTCAAAATATTTCTGATGATCCTCTGTATTTCCACACTGCCAGTGGTAATATCCCTTTTTTCATCTCTTATTTTGGTAATTTAGGTTGATTCTATCTTTCTTTTGGTTAGGATGGCTAATAGTTTATATATCTTGTTTATTTTTTTTTCAAGAAACCAGCTTTTGATTTTGCTGATTTTCTGTATTTTTTTATTCTCTACTTCATTAATTTTGGCTCTGATTTTCATAATTTTCTGTCTTCTACTGGCTTTGGGGTTAGATTCTTCTTGTTTTTCAAGGGCTTTGAGCTGTGTCATTAGGTTATTTATTTGGTGATTTTCTATTCTTCTTATGTTGGCACTCAGTGCTATAAATTTTCCTCTTAGTACTGCCTTCAAGGTGTCCCAGAGGTTTTGATATGTTGTGTCTCTGTTTTCATTGGTTTATAGAACTTTTAAATTTCTCCCCTTACTTCTTCTATGACCCATTACTTGTTCAGGAGTGTGAACAGAAGGAGAGAGAGAGAGAGAGAGAGAGAGAGAGAGAGAGAGAGAGAGAGAGAGAGAGAGAGAGAGAGAGAGAGAGAGAGAGAGAGAGAGAGGAGGGAAGGATGGTGGAGAGGAGAGAGAGAGAGTAAGAAAAAGTAGACAAAGGACCGTTCACAAAAATGGACACAAATTGCATTTGTAGGTACCTCTGTACACACACACACACACACACACACACACACACACACACCCCACAGGAAGCACATGATAATATTTGGATCATTCCTACAAAAACTTTGAAAAAATTGTTGTCTTTTTCAATTGTAGTTGAAGGAGACACACTTCTTGGTGTCCTTGTTTTCACATGTGAGAGAAAACATCCAAGAGTGGCCACAGTTCATAAAACATGTATTTCATAAAGTATTTTCCAGGTCACCAGTACAGTTGCTCTTCCCTGCTATCTGCAAGATTGAATGTAAAACGAAGCAAAGATTACACCTGCTGGCTGGGCCCCTCCCTCCCTTCCCTAACAGGAAACCTTACCCAACTTCAACCTCTTTCCTAGAACCTGATGGATGAATTTTCTCTCTCCCTATTCAACCTGTGTCATTCTTCTTCTTTCCCTAAAATTAATCTTAGTCCCTGCAGTTTTCTTTTTCTAGTAACTATATATCCTACCCTTTGAAACAGGAGCAAGCTACTGTTACTTTATTGCACTAAATTAAGTGTAGCCCTTTGTTATAGAACTGTATCCCAACTGACCTGGAAAATTTAGTATACCACTGAGAACCTTAGTTATTAGACCCAGAAAACTCACCAGATTAAGATATTTTTCTTTTCTTTATATTTTCAGGATAATACTTGATTCTGTTGGTTGTTATGTGCCCAACACAGTCTTACTTAAAATCATGATTGTTATGAAGTAACATATCTTATTAAAGTAAATGAGGTTAACATGCAATTTGTAGTTCTGTTTCCCTGACTGGTTAAATTATTGTCAGTGAATTGATGTAAACTGTACAGTGTGAACATTATTTGTTATCGGGAAACAGATGTTATGAAGGTTAATGAAGTCCTAAATGATGAACCGATATCAATTGAAGGGAAGTTGTTTTTCAGCAAAGTGATAAATTCTACTCTCAGTATTTATGACACCACACCAAGAATAAATTAGGTGTTTAATAATGATACTGAACTCAAAAGAACATTTCCAGGCAGCATTCAATAATAATACAAAATATAAATGGTTAAGAATAGTGGCAAAATTTCTCATCATAACAGGTAAAAATAATGCATGTTTGAAATTTTTGAGGGTCCTTGAAAGTTTTGTATCCATTTATGTTTACCATGTCAGTTTTAAATAGAGAAAAATCAAGCCTGGCATAGTGGAACATGCCTATAACCCAAGTACTTGTGAGGTTGAGACAAGACACATCTCAGATTCAAGGACAGTCTCAGCAGTTTAGCCAGATCCTTAGCATCTTAGCAAGAACTGTTTCAAACAAATATTGGACTTGAGGGGTGTCTATCTTGGAGGTAGAACTCCCCTGGCTTCACTAAAAGAATAAATAGGTAAATGGATGAAGAAAATCAGCCAGATATTGTGGCACATGCTTGTAATCCCAGTACTTGGGAGGCTGAGTTGGTGGCCAGCCTCAGCAACTTAGGAAGGCCCTCCACATCTTAGTGAGACTCTGTTTCAAAATAAAAAAAATAGGGCTGGAAGTGGAACTCAGAGATAGAATTCCCTTGGATTCAATCCCCAGTACCACAATATGAAAGAAAGGAAGGAAGGAAGGAAGGAAGGAAGGAAATCATATTAATACTTTTAGTAAAGACACTTTTACTATAATCTACATTGTGGCTTAAAGTATTTAAACATCCCAAGAAAGCAACTATATATATATATATATATATATATATATATATATATATATATATATGTGTGTGTGTGTGTGTGTGTGTGTGTGTGTGTGTGTGTGTGTGTGTGTATTTAACTGTATGTGTGTGCTCATATGTATACAATTAAAGTAGCTTTGAGAAGTGATTGGAACACTTTACTAGGGTTGAAGATACGCAATGCTATGTCCTGAGCTGATCAAGTTGTTCTGACCACATCTGTGGCTTGTCTAGTATTGTTTCCTTTTCACTAGATGGCCTCTCTCATACAATGAATCCCATAAGGGGGACAGACATGTGATTTCTGGTTCATTCAAACATTCTAATTTTTACTTTCACTATGAGTAAAATTTACTAGCCTAAGTTAAATTGCAAATAACCATTTTAAGTTGAAAATATCCATTTTTAAAATGTAATATTTTAGATCATACAATATTCTTCTCAGTGTGTTTAGGTTACATGGCTTTTAGAGAACGACACTAGATGACTTTTGAGTCAGGATTTGGGGTATTTAATAATGTTATAAAATTCAACATTTAATTTATACAATATTTACTGAATAATTGGGCATTAAAGAAGAATTTTTTGTTGTTGTTTGGTACTAAGGATTGAACTCTGGAGCATTCTACCTTTGACCTACAACCTCACTACTTTTTATTTTTTTATTTGGAAACTGTATCTCACTACGCTGACGAAGCTGGCCTTTAAACATGCAGTCTTCCTGTCTCAGCCTCCCAAGTACTGGGATTATAGGTGTGTGCTATCACACCTGGTTAGCTCACTTCAGTTCTTTAAAACCCGGTGCCTTTTGTTTCAGAAGAGTTGAGTTCAATCTCTCTGCCCTGTTGTAATACTCTGGAGTGAAATCTTTTCCTGGTGAACTCATTCAGATTGAATTTTTATTTGATATAAGAAATGTGGAGATGAAGTGGCCCCAAGACTTGAGATGTGGCTCTTGATTGCTTACTGGGTTCTTTCTCATGACAGGTCCAAAGGGATAAATATGAAAAGGAACCACATCCACATTTATATGCCTTATTTTTGGCTCACATTCCTTATGTAAAGAATAACTTTGTATTCAATTCAAAAGCACTTCATGCACAACTTTTTGTTGAGGGGTACTAGGGAGTAAAACTAGGGACTTTCTACCTCTGAGTTACATCTCCAGCCCTTTTTACTTTTATTTTGAAACAGAGTCTTTCTAGGTTGCCGGCTAAATGGCTGAAGCTGGCCTCAAAACTATGATCCTTCTTTCTCCACCATAGGAGTACTGGGATTACAGGAGTGTGCCACAATGCCTGACTATGCCCAACTTTTTAAAATAGGGATTTTAAGCTGCTAAAGAAAGTTAGAAATTGTTGCATACAACAAAAGAGATAAATACCACTTTCAGAAACTTAAAATGCAAGTTTTCCAAATCACTATGATTGCAGTTAAGCAGAAGAATTTAGATCACCACACTAACTTTCCTGAATGAGCAATGGGAGAGAAAGGAAAAGGGAAAAAAAGTGAGAGGAGGTCATGCAGAGGAAAGAAGGTAGCATGTGTTTGGGGCCTGGTCATTTCTTTAAAACTTTTCTACACTTAATTTAGAAGGAAATGGAGACAAGTCTAGGGACTTTACCTGGGTCCTCAGGTAGGAAATGGTAAGGAGGAGATTTGAATTCTGGTGTGTGAGCTCTGTAGACTCTATTCTCCACAGCCCCAGACTGTTCCCCAGGGATAACTCCTTCTGTGGTTTAAATTTTCCTAAGCTTTCAGAAAAATATATTTTAATTTAAGAGAAGAATTCTATTATGTGTCCTGACCAAAAAAAAAAAAAAAAAAAAAAAATGAAGAAAGGGCCAATTCTGCTGCATCAGCGCATCTTCACTCCCATCTTCATTTGTTTCCTTTAGTAGACAGTGAGGTGGCTGTGGTACACATTTTAGCCTTATGGAGAAACTGAGTATATCAGGAAGCTGTCACTTGCCAAAGTGAACCCATGAGCTTAGGGACGCCTGCTCAATGTGACTACGAGTGTGCTGCTCACATGTGCACTGCAGGCTGTGTGGCCAAACTAGGACTGAAATTAATAGCAGGGCATTCTGGCAGTGGAGCAACAGACACAATCTCTAGGAGCCTGGAGACAAATCTATAAGATCCAGCAGATGAGGGTTTTGGATTCCAACATGGAAAAAGTTAACTGATGGTATTAATGTGTTAATAAAATAAAACAAAACCTCAAAAGCACTTTAAACTGGGTAGGGTTGTGTACTCTCATAATCCCAGAATTTGAGAGGCTGAGACAGGAAGATTGCAGGTTGGAGGCCAGCCTCTGCAACTTAGTGGGACCCTGTTTCAAAATAAAAAATGTAATTGGGGTGGAGTTGTAACTAAGAGGTAAGTAGAGTGCTCTTGGATTTAATCCCCAATAACACATACATACACACACACGAAGATGTGTGCACACACAAACAAATACTTCAGAACAATAAAGTTTACTCTTATCAAAGACTGTGGGAAACTGTTTTAAGTCCAAAACATATTGCATTAAGGGTAGAAATTTCAGATAAAAAAAGTTTTTCCGACTTTATACAAGTCTACATATATATTAACAATTAAAAGAATATGGAACAAAAGGTAATTGAGAGCAATATTTATGTATTATAAAACACCCTGAAGAGAGGTGCTTCATTATTTTTGGAAACCTTTTTAAAAAGTTGCGGAATTTAGAGACGCAGAGAAAAATAAGATAACACTCTGAGAAGGCTATTTGCTCAATAGTCATATTGGTTGAAATAAGCCACAAAAGTCCATACATTCTATATGAATTAACATTCTATTAAGACAATTATGTCATCAAAATCCTTTTTTACATTTCAAGAGCAATTTCATAAACAGTGAAATTAGTGCTTAAAATAAATATGTATGATATGTAGGTATTACTGTTTTATACATATAATATGTTTGAGAGCTTTCTCCCTGCTGTGACCCAAAAAACCTGACCATACAACTTAGAGGAAAGAATATTTATTTGCTCACAGTTTTTGGAGATTAAAGAGATTCAGGCCAAGTCAGGCTGGGATCTGCAGAGCTCAGAGCATGGCAGTGGGAAGCAGAGAGAGGGAGAGAGGGAGACTCTGCTCTCACATCAGGGAGCTGGAAGCGAGAGAGCAAGCAAGGGGATTCAAGGCACTAGCACAGTCCCTACGGCCACACCCCAGGGATCCACCCCCTCCAGCCACACTCCACCAGGCTAGGTTACTACCCAGTAAGTCCATTACAATGGATGTATCTACTGATAAGATTACAACCCTCATGACTTAATTATATCAATTCTGAACATTAATACATGAGCTTTTCA
This sequence comes from Graphiurus murinus, assembly GCA_004027655.1. NCBI lineage: Eukaryota > Metazoa > Chordata > Mammalia > Rodentia > Gliridae > Graphiurus > Graphiurus murinus. The sequence goes on from PVLC010004490.1 coordinate 22,198, forward strand.
AGGACATTCTATATCTAACTATAACAACATATATTTCTGTTTAATATCTCTCTATATAATACTTATATTCTTGCTATACATCTGTATCTATTACCTATAACTATGTGAATAATATATATGTATTATGTATATTATGTAATATAACATGATACATATATATTATTCACATAGTTATATAATATATGAGTATAATATATATTGTTATATGTGCCTAAATGTATAAACATACATAAAACACATAATATATAATATATAAAGGTATATTTTAAGGTATATAAATTGGGTAGCTATAATTTTTTAATAAAGGGCTTAGGTAATTGTGTTTGTTTGAGGTACTAGTGCTGGGTTCTCCTTTGCTAGCTACTGATACCCAGTATTCTCTATAAACACATATGCATGATTGTAAGAAAAATGAGGGCACAAGCTAGGAAATCTGAATTATTGGAATGTGTATATCTAGGGATTCTAATGTATTGTGGTAGAGATTGAGAGTTTTATTTGTTTCAAGTACCATGCATATATTATTCTTTTCTTTAGCTTCTGTCACCTAGTATTCTCAATATATCTACATTAGCAATTGTAAGAAAAAGGAAAGCAGAAACAACAAAACCTATGTTATACGAAGGTGTACAATAACTTGCATTTCTGCCACTTTTTCATAAAGGGCCTAGGAAATTATGTTTGGTTGAAGTATCAGGCTTGAATTTTTCTCCTTTTGCTTCTTGGTCACTTAATTCAATATAAATTAATATGTAGGTGTATAAACTGGGGTTATAATGCAGTTTGGTAAGGGGTATTGGGAATTGCATTTGCATAACATACCAGGCATGTTGCTTCTCTTTTACTTATGGGACCAATTATTCTCCATAAACTACTCTACACAATTGAAAGAAAAACTAAAGTAGAAGCAAAGAAATCTATGTTATAGCAAGGTGTGTAACTCAGGTTTCTATCATGTTTCCATAAAGGGCCTAGGTAATTCTGTTTGTCTAAAGTATCAGGGTTGAGCTCTCCTTTTGCAGCTACTGATACCTGGTATTCTCTATAAACTAATATGGGTGATTGAATGACCAACTAAAGAACAAGCTAGGAAACCTGTATGATGTGTATATCCAGGGGTTTTAATCTATTTTGGTAACGAAGCTTGGGAATTGCATTTGTTTAAATTGCCTAGCATATATTCTTCCTTTTTAGCTTCTGTCATTTTTTATTCTGTGTGAATACATATGTGCAATTGTATGAAAAACTAAAGCAGACACAATGGAAACTATAGAATATGAAGGGGCATAATGTGAGTTTCTATTTTTTTATAAAGAACCTATGGAATGGGGTTTTGATGAAGTAGCATGCTTGGATTTTTCTTTTCTTTCTTTTTGGTCACTGTATTCGGTATAAATCGATGTGTGGGATTGTAAGAAAAACTTATAGAAAAGCTAGTAAACTGAAGTTATTGGACGGTTTATAAACCAGAATTATAATGTATTTTGTTAAAGAGGCTTGCGAGTTGCATTTGTGTAATGTACGTGGATGCTTTTCTTTTAGCTTCTAGGGCAAATTACTGTCTATTAGCCAATACCCACAATTGTAGAAAAAAACTAAAGCAGAAGAAGGAAATCTATGTTACAGTGAGGTGTATAAATTGGGCTTCCATCATAAGGGGTATAGGTAATTGCATTTGTTTAAAGCACCAGGGTTGGGTTATTCTTTCATGGATTCTGAATACTTTCTGATAAAGAAATTTGAAAATTGCATTTGTTTAAACTGCCAAAAATATTATTCTCTTTTGGCTTCTGTCATTTTAAAAAATTCAGTATAAATCAAGATGAACCATTAAAAGAAAAACTAAAGCAGAAGAAACATAACCTATGTTATACGAAGGTATATAGCCCTGGTTTCTACCCATTTTTTTTTTTTTTTTGCGGTACTGGGGATTGAACTCAGGGGCATTCTACCTCCGAGCTATACCCCCAGCCCTATTTTTTATTCTTTATTTTTTTTTTTGAAACCGAGTCTCACTAAGTTGCGGAGTGCCTCACTAGGTAGCTGAGGCTGGCCGCGAACCCGGATCCTCCGGTCTCAGCCTCCCGAATGCTGGGATTACAAGCGTGCGCCACCACGCCCGGCTTCTACCCATTTTTTAATAAAGGGCCAAAGGAATTATGTTCAGTTGAAGTTTCAGTCTTTTTCTTTTTTAGCTTCTCTGTCATTGGATTTTCCCTTTTAGCTCCTGGGGCCCATCATATTCTACTTCCCAGTATGAAACATTGTTCGAAAAACTAAAGCCAAGCTAGGAAACCTGAAAAACTGCAATACTGAGTATCTAACATGTCTTGTTAAAGACATGTTTAATGTTTCAAGCATATGTTGTCCCTTTTTAGCTTCTTGGACCATGGGCTCTCTATTAACCGATAAGTACAACTGTAAGAAAAACGAAAGCACCTGCAATGAGCCCATGTTATAGGATGATATGTGACAAGAATTTCTACCATGTTTCCACAAAGGGCCTGGGTAATTGCATTTGGGTGAAACACCAGGCTTGGATTCTTTTTTTTTTTAACTTCTTGGTCATCATATTCAGTATAAACCAATATATGGAATTTTAAGAAAAACTAATGCACGAGTTAGGAAACCAGAGTTATTGAAAGTTGTACAACCTAGAATAACCTATTTTTCTGAAGAATCTTGGGAATTGTGCTTGTGTAATGAACCTGGCATAAATACTTGCATTTTAGCTTGTGGACCAAATTATTCTGTATTAACAACAAGGAGCAATTATAAGAAAAACTAAAGCAAAGGCAAAGTAATCTGTTGATAGTACAGTATATAACATGGGTTTCTATCATTTTTTTTCATAAAAGACTTAGGTCATTATTTTTGTTTAAAATACCAGGCATGGGTTCTTCTCTTAGCTTCTTGGACCAAGTATACTCTATCCACTAAAATTCATGATTGCTAGAAAATTTAAAGCAGAAGCATGGAAACCTATGTTAACAGGAAGTTGTATAGCCCAAGTTTCCAACTTTTTTCATAAAGGCCCTCCCTTTATTTGAGGTTTTATGCATGAGTTCTGCTTTTTTAGTGTCTGACTCACAGTACTGAGAATACAACAATATGTGGGATTATAGGTAAGGTAAAGAACAATTTAGGAAACTTGAATTATTGGAAGGTGTCTGAACTGGGATTCTAACGTATTTTGGTAAAGGGACTTAGGAATTGCATATATTTGATGTGCCAGGCATGAATTCATTTTTAGCTTCTGGGGCCTATTGTATTCTATAGCACCCACTTTGAACTGGTGGTCTTAATTTACTTGAATTCAGTAGTCAAGATTTTTCTTCTCTAATTCTTTACCCTTGTTCTAACAATTAGCATATCATTCCTTATTGCAGTAAATTTAATAGATTTAGCATTGCATGATCAGTGGACTTATGCTGATGGTCTTTTGTGGGAGTCAAGAGCCACTGATCAAATGTAGAATAAGAGTATCCTTATTCTACATTTGATTACAGTGTGTAATGGCACATGCCTGTAATCCCAGTACTTAGGAGGCTGATATAAGAGGATCACAGGTTCAAGGACAGCCTCAGCAATGTAGTGGGACTCTCAGCAACCCAGTGAAACTCTGATTTAAAAAAAAACCAACCAAACAAACCCTCAAAATTTTTCTATATATTAGAAGATTTGCAAGACAGCCTCTGTATGATACCAAAAGTTGAGGCAGTCTTAGAGAGTATGAATTTTGTAAAGTTAGACCTTTGTATCTTTTTATATGAAGAACTTGAGCAACTTCGCATTTTGGTATCCACAGGGGTCCTTGAATCGATCTCCTATGAATACGAGGGATAAGTGTGCCCTATAGAATTGTTCTCACAACTACATCTTCTACTGCAATTTTAGAAAATAATTTATTGATATGAATAGTGCATACACCAGATAACATACACATGTTTGAATTTGACTTTGTATGCTGGTGAGAGAATTGGACTTTGTGTAGACATGAAGTGAACTTTGACAAAATTTGACCATAGAGAAGATGAAATATTAGCAGCTTGCTTACTACGCAGGGACCTTCCGTTCACAGAGTCCTGTGTTCCAACACAAATGTTGACTCTTAGGGGCCATGAAGTCACATAGAGATAACTTCAAGGATGTCTTAGTGATATTTGGAGAATAGATCAAATAGAGTTTCTACCACAATGTCATTACTGTTTTTTAAGCCCCCTCCTACCTGTTTTTAGCTATTTTACAGGCCCTATTATTCTTTTCATGATACATCCCTGACTTGCAGAAGATACTTTTTCCTGCCTCTTCAGATAACATTATCTGCAGTGAAATCTTTCCACTGGAAGCCAATGAACCAGAAAGTTTCTAGTGAACCTATATATATATATATTTTTTTTTCATTTGTTTTCCACTTTGTTTTGTTGTATTTTGTTTTTAAAGATATTGTAGAGATAACAATCCCTTATGCTTCCATTATTTTAATTACATTTGGCTTCTTCTCTCCTCCTGGAAATTGAAAGTACAGATGCTATTAATAAAAGTCCCCCACAACCTCTCTTTTATATATAACCTTTAAATAATTGAAATTCTAGAGATGTTACAATTATGGAAGAAGGTGTGATGTCAAAATGAGACTGTGCCACATCTGATAATGAATATTGCCCTGAAAGTTGGATCTAAATCTGTACTGAAACAATAAAATACACACCCAGGATCCATCAATTTGGTCTTGCATTAAAGTTTCCTTTTCTGAAATTATAGTTTACAGTAATGGCCATGACTTTTATAGAGTCTCACAGGAGAAGTAGCCAAATTAAAATATGTCTGCATTTCAAAGTAAAACTTCTTCAAAGGTGTCATTGTTAGTTGATTAGAACTTCACATAAAGACTCTGTAGGCAAAGAAAATTCAACTTAGCACCCAGATAATTGAACAAATATTAATTGATTGCTTAGTTCTTGTCAGTTTCTGCTACAATGGAAGACTCCAGATAAAGTCCTTTTACTCACAGAGCACTCATTTCTTCTGGAATGATTTCTTCCGTTCGCCTTGATTTTTGTGGAGCTTGGATTTTAGTTGGGGTGGATATCTCAAATAGTGAAATCTCTATAAAAGTGTACAAATACAAGGAAAATTTCTCTTTGCATTTTATTTACTAATATGTTTTTCTTTTGTCTGTGGGTGCATACAAGCCACATCCTTTGGCTCTTTTGGTAAATAATCCTTTTCATCCTAATGTAAGTCAGAACTTTCCCAGTCAAAGCAGATTCAACTCTAGTTTTCAGAACAGAATCATGAGAAGTGATGAATAAAAACTTAGACAGGAACCATCTTATGAAGCATTTGGCTCTGATGAAAATCCTGCAAGTTGGGCCTAGTAGTCATTGATGGGTTTGATTTTCTCAGGGCAATATCAACATAAGACAGGGCTCGTTGAATGACTCATCGAGATCCTATGATGAGTAAGATTAAGCACCTGGTAGGAAACAACCTAAGACAGGCACAGTCCTTCGTGCATTTTAAAATAAAAATGGGGGAGTTGTGGGAGCCCAGCTGGGCCCTTTCCCCCCTGGCAGTTGCTATCTGCATATATGAGTAATTATACTGACTCTTCTGCTATGGCTATACTGGTGTCTCGAAGTCTGGAGATTGTTCCTAGGATGCATAGATGAAAGACCCTCCTACTTCTTAGAAAGTAAATATATGACCCTAAAGGATTATGGCTTTATGACTCTAGAAAGTTTGCTTTACCAGGCTATGTTAAGAATGTGGGCTATACGTGTAAAACGAAGAAGTGGTATTTGTGATCTGACAATGATTGATATGTCGTAAATGTCTATGAAACCCTGTTGTACTCAAGAAATGTATGAAAAATCCGTGCTGGGAAAAAAAAAAAGAAAATCCTGTGAGTTTCCAGGCAAGAAAAGACTACTATCTGACTGCACAGGGGTCTTAACAACATTTAAGCCTAGAGTTTGGATATTTAAGGGTCTCCTATAATCAGATGTTGAGGTTCCATTTCTGCCTCGATATTAGTGGATAAAGCTTTTCTGGGGTGTAGTTAAGTCATCTCTATCAATCTGTTACTTTCTTAATTAGAACATTGACTTGGTTTAAAAGATTTTACCTCCAACTGAGTGGAATGAAGATGTTTCTTCACTTTTTAATCTTTTTTTTTTTTGGTGTTCTACCTCCAAGTTATACCTTTTTATTTTGAAACAGGGTCTTGCTAAGTTGCCAGTGGTCAAAATAAGTTACTGAGGGATGAGAGCTGGGATACCAATACCCATGAATCATCTTTAAAGAATGTTTCCAGTAGAGATGATTTCCAAACATTTGTAGACTTCAATGTGTATGTGAGTGTGACTTTCTACATTCCTGGAAAAAGAAATGTCATAGGAAAGCTTTTTTATCCTGGAAGTTGAATGTCAGCAAGAACACATTAAATGTTTTGGGGCATAAGGACATTGTATTAACAACATATGCTACTCAAGGAAAGAAAAAAAGGAAAAAACAATAAAAGAATTAGAGATAAGCCAGGCATGGTGGCTCACACTTGTAATCCCAGCATTTGGGAGGCTGAGACCAGAGAATCCAGGTTCGCAGCCAGTCTCAGCTACCTAGTGAGGTACTCCATAACTTAGTGAGACCCTGTTTCAAAATAAAGTATAAAAAATAGGACCGGAGGTATAGCTAAGAGGTAGAATGCCCCTGAGTTCAATCCCTAGTACTGCAAAAAAAAAAAAAAAAAAAAAAAAAAGAATTAGAGATGATTGGAACCTATCAAAATGGTCTAGTATGCATATAATTTGAATTTTTGATGTAGAGAGAGAATAGGCAGAAACAATATTTGGATAAATAATTGCTGATAATTTCTAAAGATGAGAAATGATAGGTGCAAATTCAAGAACTGATGGAAATTCTACTCAAGGTAGAAACTAAACTATTTCAAGAGCATATCATAGTAAAAGAGCTAAAAACTGATAGCAAATATACATTTTAAATGCAATCAGAGGAAAAAAAAGTTTGCCTTCAAAGAAACAGTAAGAGTGAATGAAGAGATTTCAACAGAAATGATGAGGAGACATTGGAACGGCATTTTTAATGTACTGAGAGGAAAGAATTGCTAATCAGGAATTCTATAGGGGAAGAAAATATTCTTCAAAATGGAAAATGAAATTAAGATATACAAAAAGAAATGCCAATAGGAATACTTTAGGCAGACGGAAAGTGATTCAAATAGAAAAGAATACAACAGGCAGGAAAGGCAGCAGAAATGGTGAAGATGTGAGTAAATATAAACAGGCTCGAAGAAAGCAAAACAGAGAGAAAAAACAGAAAACATGGAATTGAACCAAAAAGCAGTAAGGTGTTGCTTTTAAACCTAGATACTTCAACACTTACATTAATATTGATGGATTAATATTCAAATTGAAAGATCGAGAATAGCAGATTTAATTTGAAGAGAACTAGCAAAAACTAATAGGAAAACTTAAATATAAGGACACAGAACTTGAGAGTAAAAGCATGGAAAAAGTATACTGCAGAAATGCTAGTCAAAAAGTTCTGGTGCAAATATCTTAATAAAAACTTAATTAAGCCGGGTGTGGTGGCGCACTCTTGTAATCCCAGCATTTGGGAGGCTGAGACGGGAGGATCCAGGTTTGCGGCCAGCCTCAGCTACCTAGTGAGGCACTCCACAACTTAGTGAGACTCGGTTTCAAAATAAAGAATAAAAACTAGGGTTGGGGGTGTAGCTCAGAGGTAGAATGCCCCTGAGTTCAATCCCCAGTACTGCAAAAAAACCAAAAAAACCAAAAAACAAAAACAAAAAAACTTAATTAGGTTTAAGGCAAAAGCATTATTAGTGTTAAATTAGTAGTATTTCATAATGATTAAAGCACAAAACATAGCTTTAAATACAGATTGAAAAGGAGTTGGACATTATTATAGATTCTTTTGACAGTGGAATGGTAAGAGAATTTTTTAAACACTTACTGACAGAAACTTAGTTAAAATTTAAAAACTTTTTGAAATTAAAACACAATTGTAATTAATATAAGTATAAAATTTGAATGTTTCTTTTAAGGAAATCAAATCTATAATTTCAAACACCATCTAAAAAGGAAGATTCAGGATTCACTAGTGATTCTTTTATAGACATAAACAAATAATAAGCCAGTCACTGTGGTGCACTCCTGTAATCCCAGTACATGAGAGACTGAGAAAGGAAGACTGCAGATTCAAGGCCAGCCTCAGCAATTTAGCAAAGACCCTTAGTAACTTAATGAGATCTTGTATCAAAATAAAAATAAAATAGGTCTGGTGGTGCAGCTTGGAGGCAGAATGCCCCTGCATTCAATCCCCAGTACTACCAATAAACAAATAAATAAATAAATAAATAGATAAAATAAAAATTTTAAATGAGAAGTATTTGGCAATTCATAAGAAAAGCATAAGCATAGCATAAAAATCAGCTAGTTACACTGTAAGAAAGAGAACTTTAGGCATGTTTATATTCATAGAAGCTGTTATAGTTAGTATAAAATGTTCCCTAAAGAGCTCATTTATTATTGTTTGGAGCTGATGTAATTGAGTTATGAGGGTTGTAATCCAAGAAGTGGATAAATCCATTGCAATGGGTTTATCCGGGTGGAGACCCAGGCCAGTATGGTGTGGCTGGAGGTGGGCCCCTGGCCTTGGGGATTATATAAATGTTTCCTCCTCCCCGTGCTCTCTTTCTCTTGCTTCAAACCTCCATGATGTGAACACAGCCCACACGCTTTCCTTACACGGTCCCCAGCTTCACATGAACTGAGCTCAAAACCATAAGAAAATAAATCTTCTTTCCTCTAAGTTATGTGGCCAGATCTTTAGATTATGGCTGCAAGATTGCTGACTGATACAACATATGGTACCAGAAGTGGGGTTACAGCTATATCAAAGTCTGATCATGTGGACTGTGAGTCTTTGGAACTGTTTTGTGAGAGGAAATAAGAAGGGCTAGAATGTAAGGCAGATGGTAGAGACTGTGCTCAGGAGGTTATGGAGGGCAAAGTGGACTCCACAGAGAAATGGAGCAGAGGCTACCTGTGTTACACTTTGGCAAAGAACTTATCTGCATTTTGCCCATGTCCTGAAACTTTGTTAGAGGTCCAAATTTGAAGATGATGGGCTGAATAAACTGGCAGAGGAAATATCAAAACAGCAAAATATCCAAACTGAATTATGAATATTGATGTATACCAAATTTTGGAAGTAGAAAGTACAGCAGAGAGACAAAAGATTTGCAGTTTGGCTGGAAAGGCATGTGTAAAGCTGCAGCTCAGAGAGATGAGGTCATGGAAGGAGGTAAGATGGCTGAAAGGGAGGAGGAAGCAGTGGCTGTGATGAAGATGGGGCCAGCAATGGCCATGATGGGGGCAGGGGTGGCCCAGATGGACTTGGGTCAATGGCCGCATGGACGGAGCTGGCCCAGTGGCTGTGATTACAAAGGCCCCAGTGGCAATGATTAAGGAGGGCGTGACTACCTTTTCTGTTGGCAGCCCATTTCAGAGCCCACATAATGCTAGCTTTGCTAGAAAAAGGGGGCCATGGAGGCTTCCTCCCCGATCTCAAAGGAAGGCCTGGGAAGCCAGGCAATGTGTGGCAGGGTCAGAATCCCTGCAAGCAGGCCCAAATGGGGCAGTTTGTGAAACTGAGAGTGTGACGTTACAGTTGCAAGAAAACCCGCTGAGATTGAGAAATGCCAGAAATGTGGAATGACTGTGAGGAGCTGTGGCGCTATGAACACATGAAGCCAGGCTGGAAGAGGTAGTAAATTGCCCGCTGAATCAGCCAGGACACAGGAGCAGGGCTGCCAAGGTCTCTTGGAGATCACTTCTCACCACCGTGTACCATGGATGATAGAAGTGGAGCTGCAAGATCAAATGCTTGCCCTGCTGGATTTTGTTACTCTTTTTGTCCCATCCCTTCTTTCTGTGGCCCTGTTCATCCCTTTGGGAATGCAAATGTTTATACCTTGCTATTGTATATTGGATGCATTGGTTTTTTATTTTGATGTTCATTGTCTTTTACAGGGACTCACAAGAGTTTACTTTGAGTCTCAGAGGAGACTTTGGACTTTGGGACTTTTTAGCAATGCTAGAACTCTTAAGACTATGGGAACTCTTGGAGAAGACTAAGTACATTTTTCAATCTGAGCTGGGCATAAGCTCTTTTAGGGCCAGGGGCAGAATGTTATAGTTAGGTTTAAAATGTCCCCTAAAGAGCTAATTTATTAATGTTTGGAGCTGATGTAATTGAATCATGAGGGTTATAATCCCAGAAATGGATAGATCCTTTGTAATGAATTTATCTGGGTGATACCTGATAGGCCAGCAGGGTGTGGCAGGAGGTAGGTCCCTGGAGGCACTACCTGACCTTGGGGATTACATAAAGGGTTCTTCCTCTCTTGCTCTCTCTCTTTCTTGCTTTTGGTCCCCATGATGTGAGGAGCACAGCCCATGTGCTCTCCCTCTCTGTTCCTACCACTCCTATGCCCTGAGAACCATGGTTCCCAGCTTCACATTGACTGAGCCTGAATTGGTAAGAAAATAAATATTCTTCTAAATTATGTGGTCAGATATTTAGATTATGGCTTCAAGAATGCTGATGAATACAGAAGCCAACATCTTAAACAAATTAGTAAATGAAAAATTTATCCAGTATATTACCACAAAATAAGATTTATTTTGGGAATATAAAGTTAGTTTTATATGTAATTTCAATCAATATCTAGCATATTAATAAAATAATAAAATCATACATTAATAAAAGCAGAATAATTCAACATTCATTTATAATAAAATGTCTTAGCAAGCCAGAAAAAGAATATTTCTATAATGTAAAAATACAATCACTAAAAGCATCCTATTGAAAAGTGAAGTGACACTCAGGTTGGTGCTTCATCATTTAAAGATGCTGTTATTTCATCCAAGCTTTTTCAACTAACCACATTCATCTTTCGGAAACAACTTGAGAAATTGAAACCTGGTTTAGTCTTTATTTGTGGTACTAGGAATTAAACCCATGAGCATTCTACCTCTGAGCTACATCCCCAGCCATTTTTATTTTTTGTTTTGAAACAGGGTCTCAGTAATTTGGTAAGGCTGGCCTCAAATCTGCAATCATCCTGTCTCAGCCTCCCAAGTACTAGGGTCATAGGTATGCACCACCATGCCCAGCTGCACCTATGTTTGGAATGTATCATACTCCCAGGAATAACAGAGAAGGGAATCCTTGTTTTGGTCAACTCCATACAACAGGAAACACAAGGTTAAGTGACAGTGCAGGTAAGCTTATCATATCTGTGAACATAATCAGAAACATACTAATTTAGAGTGTAGAAAGGAGCATATTCAATAATCAGCACAGAAAAGTCAGCACCCAACTCTTTAACTTGTATTGAAACTTTTTTTCTCATATTTATACCAGAATTAATATATTACTCAGTATTCTAGGATCAAGGATTTAGGTTAATTTCCCTTGACATGAGTATATAATAAATCTTTCTTTTTAATCTCACTACTTTTTTATGTTTAATTATGAGTTAAAATTCTGCAAATAGTTTTGTACAGAATTGAAGCACGGCTTTTGCTCAGCATCTCAAAACTGGACTACTTGAATCAAGGCAAGTACTATGTCAGTGCCATTGGCTTCTCACAGACTAAAGGCCTGGGGGCCTTGATGGAATGTATGGTGGGGGAGAATTCAGGCAGGACTGCAGGTCCAAGACAGTGATGAGCAAAGGGGTGGAGGCCCAGTGCCAGTGACCACCCACAGATTCTTTTTAATCCTTACATATTCTAATGTGTGTTCTGTCCCCACCACACACACTTTCTGAATATGAGCACATTAAAACAAAAGATATGCACAAGAAAAGAAGTGGAGAGTAAAGATGAAGGAGTTTGATCCTTTCATGTGAATTAAATGTCAAATTCAACTTACCAAAATAGCTATCACTGATGAAGTTGGAAAAATGCAGGCCTTATATTACTAATGTTAAGAGCGTTTAATCATTCAACTCATTTGTTCCAATTCCAGAAATCTATTATGAGAACTTAATCATAAACATAGAGAAATATTTATGCACTAAGTAGTTATATTCTATTAAATCAATGTAATTAAATTATTATACACACCTAATGAAATGTTTTTAGCACTTAATGTTTTAGAAAGATACATGAGGGTGATTATTGCTTGTATTCTTGATGATTACCATTCTAACTAGAGCTAGACGTAATATCAGTGTAGTGAACTTTGGATTTACATTTCCCTTATTGCCAAGATGTTGAACATTTTTATATATTTGCTGACAGTTTGTGTTTCTTCTTTTTGAGAAGCATCTATTCAGTTCATGAAGTCCCATATTTTGACTGGGTTATTTGTTTTTTATTATTTCTTTACATATTCTAGATATTAGTCCTTTATCAGAGTGGTAGCTGGCAACAATTTTCTCTCATTTTATGGTCTCTCTCTTCAGACTCTTGATTGTTTCCTTTGCTGTGCAAAAGCTTTTTTTTTATTGATGCCATCCAGTTTATTGGCTTTTGGTTTTATTTTGTGATCTTTAAGTGTCTTATTGAGGCCCTCTCTGCCAGTGCCTAGATGTTTGAGAGCAGTCCTATGTTTTCTTCTAGTAATCAGGAGGTTTCTGGTCTAATTTTAGGTCTTTGATCCAATTTGAGTTGACTTTTGTGCAAGGTGAGAGATAAGGAAAAATATGTGTGTTGTATATATGAATGAATGAAAGGATATATGTGAAAATATTAATGATAGTTCTATATATACTGATAATATTCACTTCTCATTGGATGGGGTCATAAATGAGTAATTTTATGTCAGCATTTTTTTGTATTTATCAATTTTTTGATAAATACATAGTTTTGTGTTTGAGATTAAAATAAATATAATCCCAAACAAATGGTTTTTGTAGGAGATCTAACTTCTGTTGGATGTTCTCCTTCATGGACGTATTAGGCCAAGAGGTCACATCAAAGCACTGAAGTGCCAATGAAAGCAAACCAGCACTTAAGAGTCGATGACCTTTCTCGAAGAATATGGCAGAACAGCACAGATGATTGATTTCAACACTCTTAGTGAAAGATGTTAAGCTTAATGGGGTTTGCATTTGTTTGATTATACTTTTATTGGTGCATTACAGTCTCACATCATAATGTGGTTTAGAGTAATTAGGACATATATGCACACTTGGTGAGCTTTCCCCCAGCTCCCTCCCCACTTCCCTGCTTACCCACAGGATATTGAGATTGGTATAGGTATTCTCACCTAAGTACACACTGTCAGTGGAAATGTTTCCTTCATTAGTTCTCCCCACTCCCTAGAACATCTTCCTTGCTCCACTAGGATTTCTCATCCATTATCTGAATTCACTCTGGTATCCCAATTACTTCTCATCTTCTGCTTATGAGAGAAAACATATAACCCTTCACTTTCTGTGACTCGCTAATCCCACTTAACATAATATTCTCCAGGTCCACCTATTTTCCTGCAAATGACATAATTTTGTTTTTGTTTATTGTTGAATAGAATTCCTCTGTGTGTATATACCTTAATTTTGTAATCCATGCATCTGTTGGTGGACACCTAGGATAGTTGCATAATATGGTTATTATAAATTGTGCTGCTCTAAACATGGATATGCATGTATTATTATATTATTCTGATTTCAGTTACTTTGGAAAGATACCCAGGAGTGGTATAGCTGGATCCAAGTTTTCTGAAGAGTGTCTACACTGATCTCCATAGTAATTGCACTAATTTACAATCCTATAAACAGTGTAGAAGATTTCCTGTTTCCCCACATCCTCACCAGCATTTATTGTTGTTTGACTTGATGATTGCTAGATGGAATCTCAGTGTAGTTATTATTTGTATCTCTCTGATTGCTAGTGATGTTGAACATTTTTTCATATATTTATTGGTCATTTGTATCTCTTCTTTTGTCAAGTGTCTATTTAGTTCAATTGCTCATTTCTTGATTGGGTTATTTGTTTTTTCCCCCCCAATCATTTAATTTTTTATTGCACACACATCAGGGTTTTTTTGTAAAATATTGTTGTGTGTGCAATAAAAGAATCAAACTGCAATAATTTACATGTCTTCTCATTCTTTTCAATGTTGAGACCTACATTTTTTACAAATATAATCAGGAGCTGGGTATGGTGGTACACGCTTGTAATCCCAGCATTTGGGAGGCTGAGACTGGAGGATCCAGGTTCGTGGCCAGCCTCAGCTACCTAGTGAGACCCTCCACAACATAGAGAGACCCTGTTTCAAAATAAAAAGAATAAAAAAAAATAGGACTGGGGGTGTAGCTCAGAGGTAGATTGCCCCTGGGTTCAATCTCCAGTATTGCAAACAAAAACAAAAACGAAAACAAAAACAAAACAAACAAACAATATATATGTGGCTGGTGTTGTAGCTTGGAGGTAGAATGCTCCCGAGTTCAATAGTTCAATCCCCAGTACTGCAAAAAATCAGTGGCATAACTTATGTTGTAATTAAAATGTTTTATTCTCATGAACATTTTGAATATAATTTTACATATATCAATATTACTTAATGGCTATATGTTTATGATAGCAATAGCAACACACCAAAATCTATCTATTTCTCAATAAATGGGCTTTTTAAAAAACTTATATGAATTGTCACAAATATTTTTTTTTTTTTTTTTTTTTTTTGCGGTACTGGGGATTGAACTCAGAGGCATTCTACCTCCGAGCTATACCCCCAGTCCTATTTTTTATTCTTTATTTTGAAACAGGGTCTCACTAAGTTGCGGAGTGCCTCACTAGGTAGCTGAGGCTGGCCGCGAACCCGGATCCTCCTGTCTCAGCCTCCCAAATGCTGGGATTACAAGCGTGCGCCACCACGCCTGGTTGTCACAAATATTTTTGCACAAGTAACTTTCTTTTTCTTTAAATATTTTCCTGGGTATATGCCGCTCAAAGTGACTTAGTATATCAAAAGATTAGCAAATAGTTCTTTAAAATGATTACTAATATATGATGTTGCTGGTATGAAGACACGTACATTTTTTAAATGTTTAAATAATATTATGAACTAGGTCAGAGTTATTTAAATTTTCATTTTTAATATTCATTAGTGTTTCACCTAAAATTGATTTTTTATTTGTATCTTCTCATTTGTAATCTGTCTCTTTCTAAATTTGTCTAGTGAAGGGACAAAGGCTTAAGGATTTGCATCCATTTTAATAATATTATTATCCATTTATATATTGAAAATAGCTTTTTCATTCCATCTTATTTAGTATATATTTGTAATCTTTCTTTTAGTTGATCTACTTTGTCAATGCTTCTAATTTCCATGTAGCTCCTTTTCACCATTCCTTATATGTAACACTTTAATTCATCTGGAATAAACTTCATTACCACATGAAAAGTGAGGGACTAGTATCTATCTCCAAACTCACC
This sequence comes from Graphiurus murinus, assembly GCA_004027655.1. Taxonomy (NCBI): domain Eukaryota; kingdom Metazoa; phylum Chordata; class Mammalia; order Rodentia; family Gliridae; genus Graphiurus; species Graphiurus murinus. The sequence continues at coordinate 37,701 of PVLC010004490.1, forward strand.
TGACTAGTCTTTTTTTTCATTATTGTTACTGATATGGGGGATTGAACCCAGGGGCTTTCTACCTCTGGGCTATAGCCCAAGCATTTTATATTCCTTTATGTTGAAATAAGGTCTTGCTAAATTACTGAGGCTGATCTGGAACCCGCAATCTTCCTGTCTCAGTCTCCCAAGTACTGTGATTACAGGCATATGCCACCTCCTGGCTCCAGCTGTTCTTTCTACCAACAGTTATTAAATATTTCTTTCGAAAGGATTCATTGGTATTAAACTTTCCACTCAGCACCACAGATTATTTAGAAAAGTTGACTAATGGCATCCTCTAAGGACTTGAAGGGCAAAGCTCCTTTTTTTTCCCTCCTAAATTAAACCATTAATATTTGTCTAATTGCTTTCCTACATAACTTATTACAATTCTGCCCAATTACATAAAGCATACAGTTGAATCTTAAATGGTATTGTAATAAATATACTTATTGTCATTCCTTTGAACATGGTTTCAGGTACACTTTTTTTAGTGTTAAAATTTTTAAGTTCTTTGTATATTTTAGATATTAGTCCTCTATCAGAGGAAGAGCTGGAAAAGATCCTTTCTCATTTTGTATGCTGTCTCGTTAGCCTCTTGATGGTTTCTTTGGCTAAACAGAAGCTTTTTGGTTTAATGTGATGCCATTTTTTAATTTCCTGAGCTTTGGGGGTCTTATTGAGGAAGTTTCTTTCTACCTGTGCATTTTGGAGTGTTGGACCTATTCCCTCACTTAGTAATTTCAAAGTCTCTGTTCTAATTTCTAGGTCTTTGATTTGTCTTGAATTGACTCTTGTGCAGGGTGAGATATAGGAATTCAATTCCATTTCTCTACAGAAAATGGCTGTCTTTAAAAGGCTGTCTTTTCTCCAATGAATGTTTTTGGCATCTTTGTCAAAAATCAATTGGCTACATGTGTGAATTTGTTTCTGTATTTTCTATTATGTTCTATTGATCCATATGCCTGTTTTTATGCCAATACAAAGCTGTTTTTATTACTATAGCTATGTAGTATAGTTTGAAATCAGGTATTGTGATGCCTCCTGCATAGTTCTTATTGTTGGGAATTGCTTTGGCTATTCTGGGTGTTTTGTTTTTTCATATGAAATTTAGGACTAATTTTTCCAAGTCTGTGAAGAACCACATTAGTATTTTGATAGGTATTGCATTGAATCCACAGATTGCCTTTGGTAAAATAGCCATTTTGATAATATTTACTCTGCCTATCTAAGAGGATGATAAATCTTTCCATCTCCTAAGATCTTCAATTTACTTCTTTAATTTTTTATAATTTTCATTGTAGAGGTCTTTTACCTCCTTTGTTAGGTTTATTCCTAGGTATTTTATTGTTTTTGAAGTTATTGTCAATTGATTGTTTTCTGGATTTATTTCTCAATGAATTCATGGTTGGCATATAGAAAAGCTACTGAATTTTTAAAGATTGATTTTGTATCCCGCTACTTTGCTGAATATGTTAATCAGCTTTAGAAGTCTTTTGGTTGGGTGTTTTGGGTCTTCTAAGTATAAGATCATGCCATCTGAAAATAGAAATAATTTCAGTTCTTCTTTTCTCATTTGTATTCCTTTTATTTTCTTCTTTTGCCTTATTGCTCTGGCTAGAGTCTCGAGTACTATATTGAAAAGGAGTGGGGATAGTGGGCATCTTTGTCTTATTCCTGATTTTAAAGAGAATCCTCAGTTTTCCCCCATTCAATGTGATGTTGGCTTTGAGGTTATTGTACATTACCTTCATGATGTTAAGTTCCTTCAGATTTTGTCAAATGCTTTTTCAGCATCTATTCAGATGATCATGTGATTTTTGTCCGTAGTTCTATTCAGGTGGTGAATGACATGTATTGATTTGTGTATGTTGAATCAGCCTTGCATCTCTGGAATGAAACCAAGTTGGTCATGGCATACAATTTTCTTGATGTGGTTTTAAATGCATATCACTAGTATTTTATTTAGAATTTTGCATCTATGTTCATCAAAGATACTGGTCTGTAATATTCCTTTTTCAAGGTATCTTTATTCAGCATTGGAATTAAGGTGATATTGGCCTCATAAAATGAGTTTGTAGTGGAATGAAAGAAATCAACAACAGGAAGACTCAAAGGAATTTCATAAGTACGTGGAGATTTAAAGTGTATGTTTTTTTGATTCTGAGAATCGAAGTCAGAGATGTTCTACATCTGAGCTACATTGGCAGCCCTTTTTATTTTTAATTTTGAATCTTGGTCTTGGTAAGTCACTGAATTTGGTCTCAAACCTGTGATCTTCTTGTCTCAGTCTCCCAAGTACTGGAATTACAGGCATCTGCCACCACACCCACCTTCTTGGAGAAAGATGAACAAGAGCCTGTGGAGACCTTCTGTTTCTTCAGAACAGATCATGGCTTCTCCCTTCCCCTGTGTCAGGGAGAAAGGAGCCCCTTTTCTTTAAGTGCATATTCTTTTGTAATAAAAATTTCTGGGCTGATGTACAGTTATGATTAAAGTCAGATTTTTTAAACCAATTTCATTTGACATCTCAAGGAGTAAAACAACCATTTGTCAGTTTTTATGTTTGGGAAATAAGGTTGAGCTGATATGTGTTCTCCATCTACCACTTAATTAAAATGAGAATTAAATCACAATGATATCAGACAAAAGTAAACAGAGTTCAAATGTTCAGATTAATTCATTTCATGGATCATCATGGTTTGTTAACTAAGAATCGCTATAGAATTTTTTAAAAATCCAAAGAATTGGCAACAAGAATTTTTCAGTATTTCACAACATTTGCTTTTAACCCACGTTATGTATTCCTTATCTGCTTTCACTAAGACTATGTCTTGGAGCCTCAAACTATGAAAATTTTCCTCATGAATATGTACACCTAAGAAAACATTAATTAGCTTGGTAATGGGAAGAGGTAAAATGAGATCAATAAAACCACACATAGGACAGTGGGTTCTTTCCTCTTTTGCTTTGTTTGATTATGCATCAGTATTGATTTACATAAAATAGTCTTAGCTCAAACAACTTTCTAAAGTACCTATATTTTTTTTTAGAATTCTCAGGTTTTTTTTTTACCTTTGATTTTTAAATGTACTTTTACTTATGTACTGTAGTTACACATCAGGTTGAGGTTTATTGTGAAAGAAACATCCACGTATATAGCACCCATTGTGTTTCCCTCCAGACCCCACTCTGATCTTTCCCTTCCGATAATATTGAAATTGGTATTGATAGCTTCACATTTCTATGAATGCATTTTTTTACTTCATAAAAATACTTAGATGTTACTGGCAATAAAAAATTATTTTTTCTTGTTTTTAAATACATTTTAGAATCCAGGATAATTCTTAATATTTTCAATTACATTGATTTAATTCAGATTTATTATCACCATATGAATCAAGTAATCAAAAAGAAAAATGCCCTCAGCCTGCTTCAGTTGAATCTTCATCAAACTTCTGAATTCAAGGAACTTGCTGTGTATGGGTACTTGTGTGTACGTGATTGTGTGTGTGTGTGTGTGTGTGTGTGTGTGTGTGTGTGTGATTGGTTTCATTTTACAATCCATGAAATGAAGTGATGTAGATTAGGGGCCACTAGAATTGTGTTGAGTCCCACACAACTGAGTGACAAAATACTGTTATTTATTCAGAATGATCAACAAACAAAGCAATGCATGAGCGATAAGTGAGGAAGGCAGCAGTGATGGGAAGGGCACTGGACTGCACTGCAAGACATCTGAATTCTGATGCTCAAGGGCTACCTATGTAGTTGAATGTCAGTGATAGGAACCCTTATACACTGTTGATGGGACTGCAAATTAGTGCAGCTGCCATGTAGAACAATGTGGAGGTTCCATAGAAGACTAGGGATAGAACCACCATATGATTCAACTATACCACTCTTGGGGATATTTGCAAAGGAATTGAAGTCAGAATGTTATAGTGATACATGCATATCCATGTTTATAGTAGCATAATTCAAAATAGTCAAGTTATGAGTACAGCCTAGGTGTCCATCAACTGATGAATGGATAACAAAACTATGGTATATACACACGATGGAATTTTACTCACCCGTAAAGAAGAGCAAAATTGTCAGGAAAATGTGTGGAACTAGAGAATATTATGTCAAGCAAGATCAGCCAGTCCCAGAAAGTGAAGGGCCATATGTTTTCACTCATATGTGGAAGCTAGGGAAAAATTGGGAAACAAAAGGAATTTCAAATAAATAAGGGAAGATACTAGTAAAATAGTGGAAGCAACTTTGAGGAGGGAGGTGGGGAAGAGAAAGGGAGAATCAATGGGGGAAACAGTTCAAATAGTACTATGTTTATATATGAAATTGTGAATAACTATTTTAAAATTATGTGTGAGGAGTGGGATAGAGGGAGGTGGGATCTAGTGGTAAACCTACCAGATGCTATTTGCATTACGTTTCTAATCACTCTGAACCTCATTGTGATGTGTAATTACTATCCACCAATAAAAAAGAAAGTTTCACACACCTTCTCTGAAGGGTTATTTTCTGAGATATCTTCTAGATTTAACATCCTATACAGAAGAAGAAGAAGACCAAGAGGAAGTGAAGGAAGAGGAAGAGGAAGAGGAAGAGGAAGAGGAGGAGGAGGAGGAGGAGGAGGAGGAGGAGGAGGAGGAGGAGGAGGAAAAAGCAAAGAAGAAAGAAAATAAAGCAAAGAATCATGCACCAACAACTTCTTTGTAGTAAATGTGAAGCTAATAATGAAAAAGAGTACTAAGGACAGAAATGGCTCCACAAAGATGATTACTTGCAAAGAAGATAGCCTGTGTAGGCCCTTTTTTTTCCTGTTTCCTAGGGAGTCTGTGTCTTTGAAAAGATCATGGATCTTTATCATCAAGTACTACTGTCACTTTCCTTTCCTTGTTCTTTTAGTAAGACAGGAAAATGAGACATCTAACTTCAGAAGGCATTCAGGTAGAAAATAATTATAAGATTATAAGATCGATCTTATCTAAACCTGACCACCTTTTTTTTTTTTTTTTTTTTGCGGGACTAGGGATTGAACTCAGGGGCATTCCACCTCCGAGCTATACCCCCAGCCCTATTTTTTATTCTTTATTTTGAAACCGGGTCTCACTAAGTTGCGGAGTGCCTCACTAGGAAGCTGAGGCTGGCCGCGAACCCGAATCCTCTGGTCTCAGCCTCCCGAATGCTGGGATTACAAGCGTGCGCCACCACGCCCGGCTCTGACCACCTTTTTATATGACCACCAGACTATATATTTTGAGATGTTTTATCCTTACATAATACCTCTATTGGTATGTTATAATTATACATCATAATGAGGTTCAAAGTGATATAAACATACATGTACATACATGTACACAGCACTTGGTGTTTTATTTAATGCTTATCATCTTTTAACACCAGAATGAATGACAAAAATAGCTAAACTAATACATTTAAAGGAAAATAATTTACAAAGTTCTTTATAAACTGTGAGGTAGCCACTAGTAGATTTATAGCAGATTATCATCCATATTATTGAACAAAATAATTGAAACAACATAATATGAATAGAAAATAAAATAGACCTGGAAGGAATTATAAATTTAGAAATTGTAAATAAAATAACAGCAACATTTGAACATATTGAAAGAGTTATGCTTAAAAGGTTCAAGTTAAGATTAAAACAGATAAAACATGTGCACACAGAATTCAAATATATGCTCTATAATAAATAAAGCATAATAATACCGAATGCAGTAATAACAATGATCAAAAAATGTTAGCTTAAATAAATCACTAGTGATCATATTACCAGCAGCTGAAGGAATCCATGGAACCCAGCTTTCACTGGTAAAAGAATCACATGATCCACTTAAAAACACTAAAGGAAAACTGATTTCCCAGATGTACAATCGGTTCAGAAACATAGAAAGTTTAAAAATACACAGTTCCATTTAATGAAGCTGTCTAGCTAATGATAATGGCATGTGAAATAGGAAAAAAAAAGAAAGAAAGCTACTGAAAAAAGCAATGTATAATGCTACTTATAAATATAAAAAATTGCTTAATAAACAATGAGAAAATTATTTACTCAGTGAAAATGAAAAGAGGGAGTTGGACAACAAAGATTAAAACAAAATAAAGAGATGGAGCATGATTATGTTGGAAGTAAAACTGAAAATCAAAGCACATGAAGTGGGCTGGGGATGTAGCTTGCTGGTAGAGTACTCGCCTAACGTGTGTGAGTCTCTGTATTCCACCCCCAACAGTGGGAAAAGAAAAAATAAATACAAAAATTCTAAAAATCACAGTAAATGAAGTTCAAGAAGAAATGACTTGCCTTGGAGATGCTGATACTGACGCTAGATGTGGTTTTATATAATGAAGGCCCTCTTGGTTCCTCAAGAAATATACATGTGTCATTTATTATGGTATCTACACAATCTCATCAGGTCTTGATTTATTCCTGGAGTGAAAGTATTTTGGGAGTATTGATATAAATTACATTTGCCCCAAGAACATTTCTCCAAGTTCATGAGGCCACATGGATTTCTAAATGTCCTACGGGAGCTTCTATAGTTAAAGTAGAAATTCCTTGTCCCATGACTAATGTGGCCACCATTTCAAGAAACATGATTAAAAGACTTTACTGGATTAGATTTCATGCTCTTTCCTATTATGTAACAACACGAAATCCTTTCCATCATTTTCTGACTCGGTAGATTGGATTCGTGTGACCCAATAAACTAAAACGTCAGTATCTTTCCAAACTTATTTCCATCTTTGCTCTTTAAAGAGAATTTCTTTTTTTAATGCCTCTATTGTTGTATTGCAATTATACATCATAATGAGATTCAAAGTGATTCATACATGCATGTACACAGTACTTGGTGTGTTTCCCTCCAGATCCTACCCCATAACTCCCGTTCCCATACATTCTATTAACATGATATTATACCTTCATATATGAACAAAGGATTGTTTTCTTTATAATTTCTTCTTTACCCCCTCCCTACATTCCTTTCCCAATCGCCTTCCACTGTTCTGCTGATCTCTCTTCATTCATCTGAAGTTCCTTTTGTTTCCTGTTTTCTCTCTAGCTTCTATGTATGAGAGGAAATATATAACCCTTGACTTTTTTTTTTTTTTTTTGCGGTACTGGGGATGGAACCCAGGGGCATTCTACCTTTGAGCTACACCCTCAGTCCTTTTTTTTAATTCTTTGTTTTGAAACAGGGTCTCGCAAAGTTGCAGAGAGCCTCACTAAGTAGCTGAGGCTGGCCGTGAACCCGGATCCTCTGATGACCCTTGACTTTCCTCAACTGACTGTTCCATCTATTTTCCTGAAAATGGCATGCTTTTGTTCTTCTTTATGTCTTAATAGAATTCCCTGAGGGCAGGGTAGCACTCCAGGGCCTTGGCTGCCCTCCCCACCCTGTGAGCATCCTTTCCATCTCTAAAGGGGTGCTGCCCATCCTCAACAAATCAAAACAATGGTAGTTTGACAAAGAGAAGACCCCAGAGGAGAAGAAATGAGAAGCTGTGTCAAAATATTTCCTTTCTAAATACTTTTCTCCCAAGAGAGAATGAAGACTATCATCATGTCTCCCAAAGGACGCAGGGTAGCTTTGGTCTGGGAGAGCGTGTCCCTTTGAATTTTAACTCCCTCCCACAGTGACCATGCTGGCGACACTGATATCTAATATATGTGACCCCAGTGAATCTGTTGTTGCATTTTTAAAGGAAGGATGAGTATGGTTATTTAAATTTACCTGGATTATTATTAGAAATAAATGAAATATCTTTGGTTCATGTGTAGATATTCTTTTGTTGTTTCTTTTCTGGCTATAATATGTATTTCAACTTACATTTATGCACAGACATAGATTCCTCAATAAAACCCAGTGATCAGGAAATAAAAATAAGGATCAACGAATGGAATCATATGTAATCAACAAGCTTTTGCACAGCAAAGGAAGCAAGAATGAGAAAAGAGAGTCTACAGAACAGGAGAAAATCTTTGCCAGCTACCCTTCTGGTAGAGGACTAATATCTAGAATATATAAAGAACTAAAAAACCTTAATACTAAAAAAAAACAATAAAAATGGGCAATTGAACTGAATAGACACCTTCTCAAAAGAAGAAATACAAATGGCCAATAAATAAATGAAAAAGAAAAGTTCAATGTCATTAGCAATCATGGAAATACAAATATAAACTACTCTGAGATTCCATCTTACTCCAGTTAGAATGTCAGTCATCAAGAATACAAGCAATAAAAAATACTGGTGAGGATGTGGGGAATAGGAAGGCTTATACATTGTTGGTGGGACTGAAAACTAGTACAGCAGTGATGGAAATCAGTGTGGAGATTCCTCAGAAGGCTAGGAATGGAACCACCATATAAACCAGCTATACCACTCCTTGGATAGCTTTCCAAAGGAATTGAAGTCGGAATATTATGGTGCTCCATGCATATCCATGTTTATAGCAGCAGCATAATTCACAATAGCCAAATTATGGAACCAGCCTAGGTGTTTATCAGTTCATGGATGGATTACAAAACTATGGTATATACACATAATGGAATTTTATTCAGTCATAAAGAAGAACAAAATTAGGAGAATGAATAGAATTAGAGAATATTATGCTAAGTGAGATCAGCCGGTCTGAAAAGGTCAGGAGTCTTGTTTTCTCATACGTGAAGGCTAGAGAGAAAATAGGAAGCAAAAGGGACTTTAGATAATTGAGGAGAGAGACTAGTAGAAGAGTGGACGGGGTTTGAGAAGGGAGGTTGTGAGGGGAAAAAGGAGATTTGATGAAGGAAACAGTTCAAATAATGCTATGTACATATATGAAGTTATCAGTACCAATCTCAGTAGCATGTACGGGGAGGGGTCAGTAGCAGGTGGGATGTGAGGGAAGCACTCTAAGTGCAGTGTGCATGTGTTTCTGTCACTCTGAACCTTCTTATGAAGTGTAATTACAATGCACCAATAAAAGTATATATTTTTAAGAAAACTGCTGGCATTGTTTCCCTTCTTGGGTGAGTGAGGACACATGTTCGGACGCAGAACCACATGAAGTGACTCATATGGTCACAGAGCAGTCTTGTCTCATCGTGTTGCACGCGGAGCTGTAGCTGGCTTTCCTCTGCATTTGGCACAGCCCCAAGGCATAAATTCCTAATGCAGTATTTATCCAACACTGTCCTTCCCAGATTCAATGTGTTATGATCTATCATGTTATGGTGAAGGGCATCCTATCACTCAGAGCAGAACTCAAGAAAATGACTTATGACAGGAACTTTCTATAACAGGGGAAATATATATATGTATGTCAAAAGGTTGCTGTCAGACTGCATCTGGTTGAATTCTTGACTCCTTTTCTTGCAGGCCTGCAAAGACATTTATAGCCATGGGGTGAAAATGAAGGGTTTTGTTGTAGTGAAAATTGAAACAAAATGACAGTTTTATTTTCAAATTGCCATTTCCTGTAATTTTATCAAGTATAGTAAGAAGTAAATTTTTTCATATCTCTATAGTCGTGTAGCAGTTCTATGGGCCAGAGTGCTATTTGTGAAGATAAGTAATATTAAGTTGTTTGAAATCCATTTTACCAGGCAAAAAGCTTTGCAGAATGGGTTGCTGGTGATTTTTAACCAGTTGATCTTTTGCTTTCAGTCACCTCTTATATGTAAGGATTTTAAAAATCTTATTCTCTCTTAATAATCTCTAGGAGTAAACCATTTGTTTTGATATTTCTAACCAGATCCTCTACCTCCTATGGCAGGTACTTTGGGTAATTCACAATTTCCTGATAAATGACAATTTGAGAGATTATAATAGGGAAGGCATAATTTTATGCATTTCCTACTTATCCTTTGGGAAATTTATACATAGTGAGCCAATTGTTTTATCATCTTTTGTTCTCTGTATATTTTTCTACAGGTAGGTAACACAGATAATATAGATCAGGTACAAAATAGAGCCTTTTGAGTCAACTGAAGACATTGTCCCCCTTTTATTGTTAATTTTTTTAGTATATGATACCTAAGAATAGGAACACACCATACATAAGCAAATTATACTTGTAAAATCAGGACATTTAAATTGCAGTTCATATTAAAATGTTTTCAACTGTCTAGTGTCTTGTGTAGCTTCTTGTTCCTGGTCTAGGATCCTATTCAGGGTTAAGAAATACATTGAGGAATCGTATCATCTTATTTAGTGTCCTTTAACTGAAACAATTCCTTGCCTTTTTTTTGTCTCCTGGTGTTATTTTTTTTTATTTTTTTAGAATGAAGCTCTGTTTTAATTCTTTTGATAAGAATGCCCTTCCTTTCTTCCTTTCTTTCTTCTTTATTCATACTGGGGACATTCAACCTGTGAGTTACACCCATACCCTTTTTATTTTCTATTTTGAAACAGGGTCTTGCTAAGGCTGGCCTTGAACCTGCAATACTACTGTCTCGGTCTCCCAAGTACTGGGATTACAGATGTACACCACCATGCGCAGTTTGCCTTGTTCTTATTAGTGGACCCTATCAGGAAATTTATAATGTCAATTTGAACCAGTGTAATTGGAGTATGATCAGCCAGGTCTCTCCATCAGAAAGCAACTATTTTTCCTTCTATATTTAATAATCTATAGGGAGACACTTTGAGACTATGTAAATATCCTGTTTTTTTTTTCTTTCCACAGTATGGGGCTGGAACCCAGGGGTATTCTACCTCTGAGCTACACCCCCAGCCCTATTTTTAAAAATTCTTTATTTTGAAACAGGGTCTCATCAAGTTACGGGGCACCTCACTAAGTAGCTGAGGCAGGCCGTTAACCTGTGATCCTCCTGTCTCAGCCTTCCAAGTACTGGGATTACAAGCATGCACCACCATGCCTGGCTCATTGATAATTTTTCTAACTTCATCATTATCTCTCTATTTGTTGATATTCTATTTCAAGGAAGACCTTTCTTTTTCTTTTACTTATTTGGTCATTTACTTATATTACTATAGGCTCTTAAATTCTCATTTTATTCTAGTTACAATCCATTACAGTAATTATTTACTTTGATTCTCTAATGCTTCTACATTTAACCAGTGTGAGTCCTTTAAGCTGGTGCATGCTGTGTTTTTTTTTAGTATGTGGTACTGGGAACTGAACCTAGGGGCATTCTACCTCTGAGCTACACCCCCAGCCTTATTATATATTATTTTTAATTTTGAAACAGGGTCTCATTAAGTTGTAGCGGGTCTCTCTTGTTTCCTGAGGCTGGCTGTGAACCTGAAATCCTCTTTCTTATACTCCTGAGTACTAGGATTACAGTTGTGCATCACCATACCTGGTTGCCTGTATTTTTAAAATATGTGTCTAGGATACTTTGATTTCTGTTTCAATTGGCAACACAAAAAGATCTTCCAGCCTCATTTTGTACTTTTTTGTCCCTCCTTTGGTATCAGCCTTTTCTCCAAGGCCCTTGAGTTCCTTTTCATGGAGAATGGTAACTATAAGCCAAGGTGCAGTAAGGTGTGTTCACTGCATTTAGTGAGCCATTGCTCCAGGACTTCCTCACACAAAGCTGGGGAATGCACCTAAGTTTCCATTATCTATCTATCTATCTATCTATCTATCTATCTATCTATCTATCTATCTATCTATCTATCTATCTAATCTACCTATCCCATTTATCTACCATATGGCATCTGTCTATGTATCTATCATCTACTTCTCTGTCTGCCTTTTATCTCTCTATAACTCTAACATGTATCCATCTCTACTTATCTATCATCAACTTTCTTCCATCTCTCTATTTTAAACCATATATGTATGCTCATAACCCCAATTCCAAAATAACAACACAGGTTATATTTTGACCTTTTCCATTTTTCACAATTTTCACCTGACTGCCATTTCCCCATACCTGTGCTCATTTCTTCAATCACAGAGTACATAGAAAGAAATTTTAGAATTGCTAACTCATTAGGAAAAGAAACTTTATATAAATATCTATCATTTGTATACCAAAATGAGGTATTGAGTCAATATGAAGTATTGGCTCAAGCAATTATGCAGGCAGCGAAGTGCTACAATCTGCCATCTAGTGAGCTCCTTGATATGGTTTGAGCACCTCAGAGCCAGAGGTCCTGTGGAGAACCTGTGGCATAGACTCGAGCCGGGGGCGGAAGACCTTAGAACCAGAAGGGTAGAGGGCAGGGAGAGATAAAGTCCCAGGTCAAACAGTTAGGGAGAGAGTGCATTTACCCTTTTTATCCTCTTTAACCCCTCAGTAGGTTAGATGAGGCCCACCCACATTGGATAGGGCCATCCACTTCACTCTGTCCACCAATATTTTCCAGAAACACTCTCATGGACACAATAATTTAGAAATATTTTTTTATCCAGCCCTTTTTCATTATTATTTTTTTAATTTTGAAACAGGGTCTTGTTAAGCTGCTGAGGGAATCACTAAGTTGAGGAAGCTGGCCTCTAATCTGAGATCCCCTTGTTTTAGCCTCCTAGGTACTTGGCTTACAAATGTGGGCCACCACACTTGGCTAAAGAGGTTAAATAACTTTCTTAAAGTCACAAGTATAGTGCATGGAAATGAATTGCTGCGATCAAGCGTTGGGTCACAGAAGAAAAGACCAGTATAGATCAGGTAAGGTCATAAAAAGAGCCAATTTAGACCAGATGAGGCTACAAAAATTACATGCTTGTGCTTTCTCCTTTATCAAACAATAAAATTTATAAGACTAGAGATTGTGTCTGTTTGATTATATCCCTGATACTTAAAAGGTTATTTTTGACAAATTCATATTGATTTGAATTTAATAAATTGTACAGTGGGCCCTGATCAGAAAAGACTAAAGTATCCTAGAGCTGAAAAGGCAGACCTATGTCATTCACATGCCCTCACTAACGTATTGTTGGCAATACCTAAAATACTATTGTCAAATGACCATGAGGCTTCCCATAGGCTGAGGATAAAAGATCACACCTTATTTATGATATTTGGCCTGGGCATGAGATTGGGCCATATACTTGCCACTCCAGAGCAAGAGGACAACCCCAAGGTGGATTCCAGAGCACAGGTTAGAATAAGTCTACTTTTGAAATTTAGCTGACCAGGGAGATACATTCTTTGGAACTTTTTTTTCCCTCTAGGTTTTGATTTGTGGATTAAACTCAAAACATTTACACCACAAAGTTTAATGATAAGCAATGAAATCCAGGCCACAGAAGGGCCTGAGAAAGGTTCATAGCATCTCCCTGGCAAGGGAAATATGCACTGACAAGAAGCTACACAACTGCATTTCAAGGACAGGCTGCATACAGTCTGGTGTAAGTGGCACAACAGAAGGCTCCACAGATCAAGTCATGAGTATAGAGCAAACATGGTCAGATTCACAATGCTTGGGCCCAGAATAGACCCACGACCACACACCCATGCCCCAAGAAGCCAGCAGCAAGAAGGTGAGCGCAGATGGACTTAGGATGCCACTCTTTATAAGCCTTTGTATTGTGTTTCTTTTCCATGTTGGTTTCTGTGTTGGTCCTAAACTTGAGGTTTCTTTTTTCTTTCCTACTTTGGCATTAGAATTTGCTACTTATACTTGCTGGCAGATGGAGTGCTGGGAATCACTCTATGCTACAGCTTATTATTATCATGTGCTGTGGCTGACTGTCTTCTTTTCTCTTTTTCTTTTTCTTTGTGGTCCTGGGAATTTAACCCAGGGGCATTCTACCTCTGAGTTATACCTCAACCCTATTCTATTTTTTCCTTTTTTTTTTTTTTTTTTTTTTTTTTTTTTTTTTTTTTTGCGGTACTGGAGATTGAACTCAGGGGCATTCTACCTCCGAGCTATACCCCCAGCCCTATTTTTTATTCTTTATTTTTGAAACCGAGTCTCACTAAGTTGCGGAGTGCCTCACTAGGTAGCTGAGACTGGCCGCGAACCCGGATCCTCCGGTCTCAGCCTCCCGAATGCTGGGATTACAAGCGTGCGCCACCACGCCCGGCTATTTTTTCCTTTTTTTGAAACAAGATCTCTCTGAATTGATGAGGGACTTACTAAGTTGTTGAGACTGACCTAAAAACACCTGAGATGATCCTGTGTCAGCCTCCCAGCTATGGGGACTATAGGCACATGCCACCATGTGCCCGACTGCCTGTTTTCTGATTAGTGACTCATTGGCTGCCTCCTGTTCCTAGCCTCCATGATGTGAGGAGCAGAGCCCTGTGCTCGCCTTGTGATAGTTAGATATGAAGTGTCCCCTAAAGAGCTCACGTATTAATGCTTAGAGCTGATGCAATTGAGTCATGAGGTTGTGATCGCAGTAGTGGATAAGTCCATGGTAACAGATTTATCTGGGTGGTGACCCACACCAGTAGAGTGTGGCTAGAGGTGGGTTCCTGCAGAGTGTGGCCTTGGGGAGGGATTATATCTGGCCCCTTCTCCTCCTGCGCTCTTTTGCTTTCGGCCTCCATGATGTGGGGAGTACAGGGCGTATGCTCTCTCTGTCCACCTCCTACCACCATGCTCTGAGGTCATCATCTCCAGCCTCACCTGGGGACTGAACCTGAAACCATAAGAAAATAAATCTTTTCTCTAAGTTATATGGCCAATCTTTCAGATTAAGCTGCAAAAATGCTTACTGGAGCAGCCTCTGTCTGCTTCCGCTGCCATGTCCTGAGCTTGGCAGACACCAGATCTCACGTGGACTGAACCCACAAATGTGCAAAAGCTGTGAGTGCTGGGGATTGAAGCCAGGGGCATTCTACCTCTGAGCTACACCTCCACCCCGATTTTATTTTGAAACAGGATCTTGCTAAGTTGCTGAGGGCTTCACTAAGTTGCTAAGGCTGCCTTGAACCTACAATCCTCCTGTTTCAGCTTCCCATGGACTGATTACAGATGTGCACCACTATACCTGGCTTTTATTAGATTATATAATATAATCCTTTCAGGGCCTCCTCAGAAAGGGTATAAGCCGTTTTTAAAAACATTTTTATTTCAAATAGTAATTCTCAAAATTATCAATGGATCATTGTGTCTATCTTCAGTGTGTCTTATGTTTATTAAGCTGTGTTTTTCTTTTTTTTAGTTTAAGTTTTCAATTCTGTTTTTATTTTTTTTGCGGTACTGGGGATTGAACTCTGGGGCATTCTACCTCCGAGCTATCCCCCAGCCCTACTTTTTATTCTTTATTTTGAAACAGTGTCTCACTAAGTTACGGAGTGCCTCACTAGGTAGCTGAGACTGGCCTTGAACCCAGATCCTCCAGTCTCAGCCTCCCAAATGCTGGGTTTACAAGCATGCACCACCACGCCTGGCTTCTGTTTTATATTCATACATTTTTTTTTGTGGTACTGGGGATTGAACCCAGTGGCATTCTGCCTCCAAGCTACACCCCAGCCCTATTTTTTTTTTTTATTTCACTAGGTTTTGCTAAGTTGCTGAGGCTGGCCTTAGATCTGCAATAACCCTGTTTCAGCCTCCCAAGTACTGAGATTACAGGCGTGGCCACCCCTCTCAGCTCCCCGTACCATTTGACTGTCCTCTCTCCTTCCTTTCTTTGCTCACACCCTTCCCAGGCTCTGGTAACCACTGTTCTATTCTCTATTTCTATGAGATCCACTTTTTAGCTTTCTTGTTTTTCTATTAGGTATAATAGAGTGAATTTGGTAAGTGATTTCTGAATAACCTTCATGATCTGCACACTTGACCAAATGCAACCCTTGATCATAAAAGCACCAGATTGTGTTGTTTGCTATTTCAGAAATGGATTACAAAGCATGTGTTAAATAATGGAAACACTTCCTGAAACATATTCCATTTGTGAGCATAGAATGAAGAAACTCTCATATGTTTACTAAAAACATTGTCTCTATTTTTTGTAAACTTTGGTTATAAACATGCAATCTTTGGTTAGGATGTGAAGAGTCACATTCTTTCTAGAGACCAAATCAATGTGACTTAGCATTCTTATCTCCATATTGAGGGAATTTGCTTTTCTCTAAGTTGGTCCTCCACCAGTACAAAAGCCCAGCCCCTGACAGTCCAGTAAGTCCTTTGGTGTCCATGGCATCACCAATCCTTTGTTCCATCCGTTCTTTGAACTTCTGGCAGGGGTGTCTCTAAAAGAAGGTAGTTGCCTAAGCCCCGCTCTGAGAATTTTTCATTCAGTTCTTTTAGTTTCCACAAGTAGCTTTCACTAGACATGGGTATTAATTCTAATGGGGACTTATCCCATCTGTGTTACCAACCAGCATCCCATGATTTCCCTAAAGCAAGGAGGGTCTGCATCAAAGATGGTGGGAATTGTCACCCCCAAAACCAAACTGCAACCCAACCAGAGAAAAAGAAAGTTCCTTTTATGAGAGCCCAACCACACAAGTTTTATTCTGAAAACAGGATTATGAAAGAGCACATAATTATATAGTCAAGTTTGACTCATGGCAGAAATTGTTCATATTTTGTATAACTGAAGCCATTCTCTGGATGGTACATTCTGAATACGTTCAAATAAAATCATAGAATGTTAGAGCTGAGAGCAGCCTTAAATATTGCTTATTAAGTTTATAATTAACAAAAGGGGAAGGATGAGCATGTTATTTATTCAATACAGGAATATTCAGGAATGACAATTTTAAAACAATGTTGAAAGATGCATCAACAATTCTCATGACCACACATTTGATGAACCTAGACTTTCACACTTAGTGCACACAATTTCATTAGAATCAGGAAATGGATGCTATATCAATTTGGTTAAGAGGTCAAATGAAATTAACATCGAATCCCAGGATCAATTTTAAGAAAAAGTATTTTAAAACTACGTTATCTTGGTATTTGAAAAAATACTTTAAGAATATTTTCATATTTAATTTTAAAAATAAAAATTACAATGCCCTTAGATTTTTTGTTTTGTTTTGGTACTGGAGATTGAACCCAGGGGCATTATATCTCTGAGCTACATACCCAGCCCTTCTCACTTTTATTTTGAAACAGGGTCTTGCTAAGTTGGCAAGGCTATCCTGCAATATGTGATCCTCTTGTCTCAGCCTACCAAGTACTGGAATTACAGGCATGTGCCAACACACCCAGCTTGCCCTTATATGTTTTTAATAGTCAAAGATCAGAAATAGAATAAAATAATTTTTCCAAATTCAGCCTAAGTCATCCTTGATATTATTTAACATCATTCCCCAAATTAAGAATCAGAAAAAGTTATGTATAAAGATTAAGAAAGTACCATGGTGCTCTCTGGTGGTAATATTGTATTTTTATTTTTAATTTAATTTAAAGAAATTTGCTTAAGAAAAAATAAAGTTGGCTAACTTCCACAAGTGAAATATGCCATAAGTAATAATATAATTTTTTATTCAACAATTTTTGACTGTAATTAAACTATTTTGTTGAGCATAACTTAACTACTACAGTTCAGCATACATGGATAACCTGAGGTGTATGGGGATCCTGTTGTGTCTTGGGGATAGGGCAAGAATTCTGTCTGGATTCTGTGCCCTCTGACATGTGTGAATGTCAGGGTTAGAGCATCCATGGATCGGAGGTAGGCAAAAAGGCAAAACCACTGGAAACCAAAATGTTAGGTTGGGGACTAAGGCTGCTCTGAATTCAGGCATCATGCAAAAAACAAGCAAATACCCATGTGGTCACTCAGTGGGAAACACATCTCTGAGGAGTGGGAGGAAACCAGACCACGAATTGTCAAGCCATCCCACTCCACAGAGCCCTTCCCAACCATACTGATTCAAAGCTGAAAGTTTCAGAAACTCAAAGAAGAAGAAAATAGCAAGAAACTACTGTAATAACAATAGCAAGAAACCTAACTAGGAAGAAAATAAATAGCTTAATTTAAAAATGGGCAGAAATTTCTCCAAACAAGACATATCTTTGAATCTGTCAGAAGGGCTATTTTCAAAGAGGTGGGGGTGACCAACACTGCTGAGAATGGGGAGAATAGAGAGCCCTGCACAACTGTGGGGGGGACTGTTCAATTAGTGCAACTGCTGTGGAAAGTGATATGGGAGTCCCTAAAAGAGCTGTAAACCGAACGACCATGTGATTCAGCAATGTCTTTACTGGGTAGGGAGCCAAATAAAATGAAGTCAACTTGTCGAGGAAATACCTGCCCCCCTGTTCACAAGGGCAGTGTTTACAATAGCCAAGATATGGAAGCAGTCCAAGTGTCCACCAGCGGGTAAGCGGAAAAAGAAAACGTGGCATACAAATACAACAGGTGGGGTGTGGTGCCTGGTGGCTGTAATTCCAGTACTTGGGAGGTTGAGACAGAAGGATTACAGGTTAGAGGCCAGCCACACCAACTTAGCGAGACCCTCAGCAATTTAGTGAGACTGTTTCAGGTCATAGGACAAAGTAAATACATTTGTGAATGCAAAGCTATGACATCCTGATACTGCACTGTGGTTATATTACATCAGTGTTCCAAATATCATGTGATTTGGAACAACTCCTGCTAAAGATCTATAAATATCTACATAAAAATGAAAATAATCAAACCAAATCACTGAGATGCCACACACTGGTGAATTATAAGTCCAGGATTTAAGGCCAATTTCTAACCAAAAATGAAACTGAGATTACCTCTTTACAAATCACCAGTAGGTGAGATTATGTAATATGATGTTGCAAATCCATTGAATCTGAGTTGTCATAGATTGAATTTTATGCACAATATTTTATGATCAATTAAGAAAAATTGCATGTATGAATGCATCGCTTTAAATCTCCCTATGTTGTAAAATTACTAGGCACCAATAAAAATATGAAAAATACCAAGGAGTGATATAGCTTGGTCATACCGTGATTCCATTCCTAGTCCTTTGAGGAACCTCCATACTGATCTCCATAGGGGTTGCATTAATTTGCAATCTCACCAGCAGTGTTTGAAGTCAGAATACTGTCACGATACATGCATATCCATGTTTATAGTAGCACAATTCATGATAGCCAAATTATAGAACTAACCTGTGTCCATCAACAGATGAATGGATAAAGAAAATGTGGGATATACATACAATGGAATTTTACTCAACCATAAAGAAGACCAAAATTATGTAATTTGCAGGGAAATGGGTGGAACTAAAGAATATTATACTAAATGAGATCAGTCAGCCTCAGAAAGTCAAGGATTGTATGTTTTATTTCCTGTGTGGAAGCTAGAGAGAAAATAGGAAGCAAAAAGGACTTTGGATAAATGAGTGAAAGGGTTTGGGAGGGAGGTGGGAGAGGAAAAAGAAGACTTGAGGCTGGAAACAGTCCAAACACCGTTATGTCCATACATGAAGGTGTCACTGCCATGTACAGAGGGGGAAGGACGGGGGACTCAGAGGGAACAGCCAAGCGATGTGCGCATGTATGTTTGTGTCACATTGAATCTCACTATGATGTATAATTACAATGCACCAGTAGAAGTATAAAAAAGGAAAAAAAAAAGCATGCAACCAAATAAACTGTGGTATGCCTTCAGTGGCAAGAGGCATCTTGATGTTTGAATCTGAAAATAATATGAGATTTAGAATTGGTACACTAAGTAATTGACCACAATTTGAGTCCTTCGAGGGGGGCAGTAATTTTTACTGCCAGTGTTTAGGACTTAATCAGTGTTAAAGTCCCCGTGAACTTGCAAGCTCATAGGGAAGTGGTCCTAAAGAGAGCATGGTTTGGTGGTGACCAGGGAGGCACTTCCTCATTGATTCATTTGACACAAGTTTAATGTCCACTGTGGTCCAGGCGCTAGGAGCAGGACAGAGTTGCTATGGAGCTAGCAAAAACCCCTACTTGTATGAAGCCCATCTTCTGCTGGAGAAAGCTGAATAAACACTCAAAAACATATCCATATATGAAGGCATCACTACGAATCTCACTAGCATGTGCGAGGGTGGGGCAAGCCTGAGGGAAACACACCAGATGCTGTGCATACCTGTGAATGTGTCATTTTAAGCCTCACTATGATGCATGATTGCAATGCACCAAAAAAGGATATAAAATATTATTCATGCAGGTGGTCTGCAGGAAATAAGACAGTTATAGGTGAGCGTGGTCAGGGCGGGAGGCCAGGGAGGAGCATGCTTGATAGACTGATCAGAACAAGATTGCCTGAATAAGTGACACCTATCTAGATCTGAATGATCTAGATAGAGACTGGAGAAAATCCAGGGCAGAGGCTGAGTTATCCAGGCCTTGGCCAAGAGCACAGAAATGGAAGCTGGAGGTTGGAATCCTCAGGGAATTAATTGAAGGAAAGGGAGTAAGCGTGGGGTTTGGAGGATGTGGAGGAAATTAAACAAAGATGAAATCAGTCAAGGAGCCAAGTCTGTGGAGCCAGCCCAGCCATTTCTGCACTGTGAGGCTGGATGGTAGCCACGTGGACAAGAC
The DNA here is from genome assembly GCA_004027655.1 of Graphiurus murinus. Classification (NCBI taxonomy): domain Eukaryota; kingdom Metazoa; phylum Chordata; class Mammalia; order Rodentia; family Gliridae; genus Graphiurus; species Graphiurus murinus. The sequence continues at coordinate 58,137 of PVLC010004490.1, forward strand.
AGATCTTTTACATGGGCTCACTAGGAAAGGTGGAAGGTCAGGATCCAGGCTCAGCTCAGGCGGCAGAGCTGGTCTGGGTTCAATGCAGCCTCTGCTGGGACAAACGGAATGAGTGTATAGTCCGTGAACCCCGAGGCAAAGTAAGGGAGATGAAAGAGGAACAAAATCTTTTATTCACCAGGCCAACCTGTTTGTGGATGGAACAGTATGAAGTGCAATGTTTTTTTGTTAATGGAAAGCCTCATAAAACCTTGGGAATGAAATTCAGGCAATTTTCCACCCTCATGTGAGGAATTAAATTATAATTATCTGAAAATAAGAGGAACATAAAAACTGTTAAATTTGAAAAGAAGTTAGAATTACAACACATTTTAGAACACCATTACATGAAAAAATGAAGTCATAGTACCTGTATATATGCCACAGTAGTAATTTAAGTCATAGTACCTGTCTTGCTCGGTAACTCAGTGTATCTCTCTTTACTCCTGACAGGACAGACACTGCCAGTGGGCAACACTGGCTTCCCACAGAGCATAATGAATTCTACATGGCAATTATGAAGATCTTTTTTTTTGTAGTCATGATGATGGGACTGGGGATTGAACCCTAGGGGTGTTCTACCTCTAGCCTACATTTCCAGCCCTATTTTATTTTGAGATAGGGTCTCCCTAAGATGCAGGGGTCCTCGCTAGGTTGCTGAGGCTGGTCTTAAACCTGTGATCTTCCTGTCTCAGTCTCCCAAGTGCTAAAATTATAGGTGTGCTCCACGGTGCCCAGCTTTTTCATGATTTTAATTAAGATGAATTGAACATTCAAAACACATGAGAGCCAAGCAAGTAGAGGATTTTGTAAATAAAATCTTGGGCACATTGTGAGTATTTGTCACATTGTTTCTGTACTTTTTAATACATCTGAAATATTTAATAAGTAAAAAATTATATAAGAATGATATTTATAGTTTGTAAGTAAAAATTGTAACAAAGTTGGGTTCTAACTACAAAAAAGGTGAGTTTCTATCTGACCACACGAGGGCACCACAATCCTACCAATATTCCTATAATGCCTTAGATTAGAAAAAAAATATGTATGCATTTCATCATCTCATTGGTTTAGATGAAAGATAACAAAAAGGCCAAGAAAAAACTCCCTAAAACATGAATGATAAAGTGTGCATGCCTACAGGCATAAGTGTGTGTGTGTGTGTGTGTGTGTGTGTGTGTGTGTGTGTGTGAGAGAGAGAGAGAGTTTTTCTTATGATAGCTCTCTCCCTGGAACTTAGAATTGAAAAGAAATGAGCCGGGCGTGGTGGTGCATGCTTGTAATCCCAGCATTCGGGAGGCTGAGACCAGAGGATCCGGGTTTGAGGCCAGCCTCAGCTACCTAGTGAGGCACTTCGCAACTTAGTGAGACCCTGTTTCAAAATAAAGAATAAAAAAGAGGGCTGGGTAGAATGCCCCTGAGTTCAATCCCCAGTACCGCAAAAAAAAAAAAGAAATGCAAGCCATATGAAGAAAAGACTTCAGAACGATTAAAGCAAATTTTATTGACTCATGATCTGATACATTTGAATTCTCATTATTTGGAAAGGAGGTTGTCCTTTGCATAAGTATAGATGGCTTGCTGGAGGTTTCTTTCTCAACGAGCAGAAATAGGATGAGGTGGATAACTCAATGTTGGTGGCTGTGACTACCACTTGCTAGCTTTGAGATGTGGCACTCAGCTCCTTAAATGTGTGAAGCAATAGAGTTGTTTTGAAATGAGTATCTCACTGGTCAAAGACTCCTAGCTGATGCTGGATTGATCACCCTCCCAGATAGGAGCTGGGCAAGGGTCTGCTCCAGGCCTCTCTCCTGGCTGCTGACCACTCCTCTCTCTGCCCATGGTGGTGGCAAAGCTCCAACGTTCATGCAATGAAGTATCTCCCTGGGTGTGTGCCTGTTTACATGGAGTTCTTTTTATAAAGACCCCGGTCATATTGGATTAGTATGTTATGCTTAACTCGAAAGGTCCCACTTTGAGATATTGGGGTTAAGGACTTTAACAGGAAATTTGAGGAAGTGCAACTGACCAGAAACAGGGGTGGTAAAAGTTTATGAATAATGACAGATTTTCTGAATGATCCAGTCCCTCTAGTTAAAGTGATGTGTTTCCCCATGCCTGACATCTGTCCTCCCTCTAGGGCTCCATTCTTTTTAATGTATATATTTATACATGTGATATATATATGTATATGTATGTATGTGTGTAGATATTTATATATATTTATACATTTATATTCACTTTCTCTTCTTTCCTAGAGTGTATATATATGTACATATACATATACACATACATATACATATACATATACTTGTATCACTATAGTATACTGACTTTAATTCTTTTGGAAAGATACCGAGAAGTGGTATAGCTGGGTAATACGGGCCCTATTCTTAATACACACACACACACACACACACACACACACACACACACACACACTTTTATTGGTGCACTGTATTTGTACCTTATAGTGAGGCTCAAAGTGAACCAAATGTTTGTGCACCCACAGTTGGTGTGTTTCCCTCTTCATCCCCCCTGCTTCCTCCCCTAGACGATAGATAGTGAGATTGGTAGTGATACCTTTATACATGGACATAGCATTACTTGAACTGTTTCCTCCCTCAGTCCTTTTCCCCCTCCCCTTGTCCCTCCCCTAATCACTTTCCAAATTCTACTGGTCTCTCTCCTTTACCCAAAGTCCTTTTTGTTTCCCATTTTCTCTCTAGTTTCCACATAGGAGAGAAAACAGACAACCGCTGACTTTCTGAGATCTCACTTAGTATAATATTCTTTAGTTCCATCCATTTTCCTGCAAATGACATAATTCTGTTCTTTTTGGCTGAGTAAAATTCCATTGTGTATACAGGCCAATTTTCTTTATCCATTCGTCTGTTCGTGAGCACCTAGGTTGGTTCCATAATTTGGCTATCATGAATTGTGCTGCTGTAAGCATGGATATATATGCACCACTATGGTATTCTTTAATACCTTAGTGACTTTAATTCTTTTGGAAAGATACCTAGGAGTGGTATACCTGAGTCACATAGGCCCCATTCTTTTTTTTTTTTTTTTGCGGTACTGGGGATTGAACTTGGGGCATTCCACCTCCGAGCTATACCCCCAGCCCTATTTTTAATTCTTTATTTTGAAACCGAGTCTCACTAAGTTGCGGAGTGCCTCACTAGGTAGCTGAGGCTGGTCTCGAACCCGGATCCTCTGGTCTCAGCCCCCGGAATGCTGGGATTACAAGCGTGCGCCACCAAGCCCAGCTTACATGGGCCCCATTCTTAATGCTTTTCATATCCTATACTCTTTCTTTTTCTTTTCTGAAAATTCATTCACTCCAAAGTCTCAGGCTGCCTCCTCTGTGTTGAAGACTCTCTGCATCCATGACCAGGCCATGCAGCTCTCTCCTGAGATCTAGATTTGTTTAATCCACTACCTGTTGGTATATCACTGAATAATCTCCCAAGCACAGAAGCATGACTGCCAACCTAGCTTTTCCTTCCTGGCCCTCATCTAAGGGGATCCTACCTCTGGACATCTTTGAAGCCTCCATCTCTGTCTCCCTCTACATCCACAGAGTCACTTGGCTTCATGGAGTCAGCTCCTTCCTGTCTCCTAAATGTGACCTCTTTGTCTTCATTCCCAGGGCTAAGATCAGGCACAGATTTCTCTAATGTGGATAGTCTTACCTCTGTCTTTCTCCAACCTATCCCCATAGAAAGGCCAGAGAGTCCTTTCTGAAACTTGAATCTTTTTTGATTAGGTTATTTGCCTTTTTAGTGTTAAGTTTTTAAAATTCTTTATCTATTCTAGATATTAGCCCTCTATCAGAGGCATAGCTGGCAAAGATTTTCTCCCATTCTGTGGGCTCTCTCTTTTCAGACTCTTGCTTCCTTTGCTGTGCAGAGCTTTTTAATTTGATGTCATCCTGTTTGTTAATTATTGGTTTCATTTCCTGAGCTTTGGGGGTCTTATTGAGGAAGTCTCTGCCTGTGCCTATATGTTGAAGAGTTAGTCCTATGTTTTTTCCTAGTAACTCAAAGTATCTGGTTTAATTTCTAGGTCTTTGGTTCAACTTTTGTGCAAAGCAAGAGATCGGGGTCTAATTTCATCCTTTTACATATGGATATACAGTTTTCCCAGCATCATTTGTTGAAAAGGCTGTCTTAGCTCCAGTGCATGTTTTTGGCTCCTTTGTTAAAAACAAACTAGCTCTAAGTGTGAGGATTTGTTTCTGTGTCTTCTATTCTATTCCTTGGTCTTGTGTCTGTGTTTGTGCCAATATCATACTTCTTTTACATTACAATAGCTCTGTGGCATCATTTGAAGTCAGGTATCCTGATGTGCTTAGTGTGACTCTCACTGCTTCAAACCCCTCATCTCATCCCCATTTTAATCCAGACTCCTGCAGGATATGCCCTTGTGTCCAAGCTCTTCTTGCTTTTGTATTTTATTAGTTTTTAAAACACTTACTGAGAAAGTATTGCCTGCTGTTGTCACTCTTAACCAAGAATGACAAAGGTTACCATGTTCCTGAGATTTCCCTGAGTCCCAGGACCAAGCCAAGGGAAGTTTGGGAGTGGCCCCAGTGCCTAGGTAGATAATGTATCAGAGGACATTGCACCCTGCTCATGAATGCTGAGAACCAGGACATGCTAACGTTATCCATGAGGGTCTGCCTATTTGAATAAAAGCAAATAGATTAGAATGTTGACCACACAAGGAACAAAGCAAGCTAATGATGCTGCTTTTGACGACTGACCTACAGAACCCTCCCTGTTTGGGGAACTGGTGTGGGAGCTGGGGATATTGTGATAGAGGACTGTCACCTGTCTAGCTGGATGCCACAGGACAGCTGTGAGGGGTGGAGAAGTTACTTCTGGAGCCCTGTCATGAGGGACAGAGACATTGCTTGGCAAGGCAGCGAGAGGGACATCAGTGCTATCTGTCCAGCCTGTCACCACTGAGCCCTTTGAAGGCTTTCCTCAGTAAATCACGTGTCTCACACGCCATCTCCAGGGCCTTTCTTTGGCCTCTCAGCAACTTGCCTGACAACTGGGAACTTTTCTGGACATATACAGTGGGTGCTCTGTGTCTGTGGGTCCTACATCCACAGATTCAAGCAACAGCAGGCTGAAAATATTTTTAAAAATCATCTGCAGATGCCCTTTCCTTGTAATTATTTTTCCCTGTCATTATTCCATAAATAATACCACATATAACAATTTATACAGAATTTGCATTGCCATCAGTATTATATATCACGTGGAGATGATTTGAAGTATATGAGCGGATGTGCACAGGTTTTGCAACAGGAGAAGGGTGGACTCTGAGGGTCTGCCTATTTGAATAAAAGCAAATAGATTAGAATGTTGACCACACAAGGAACAAAGCAAGCTAATGATGCTGCTTTTGACGACTGACCTACAGAACCCTCCCTGTTTGGGGAACAGTTTTCAGTGGGGGAGGGGGAGGGGAGGCCGCTCAGGGCCTGTGGGCGGCGTCCTTGGCTTACATAACAGAACAGAATTTCAGCACATGCCAGTCAGAGACATAGACAGAAATTTATTTAGGAAAGCAAGAAGTGCACGTTCAAGGGAGAATGTGGGCTACCCCTAAAGTGAGAGAGGCCCTTTGGGAGTGTAGGGCTCTTCTTTTATAGGGGACTCTTGTGAGGAGTGGGCAGAAAATGACATCAGCCTAGTAGTCACAACATAATTTAGGGTGTTTTGGTTAACTTTGGGATCCTGATGGGGCTTCTGCTATCTTCTCAATGGATACGTTTTTGTTTGTTTTGTTTAAACTATTGGTGGGCAGCTAACAGTGCCCAAGGAGAATGGTCTTTTGTTTTGACCATTTACAGGTGGGATGGTTAACAGAGCCCAAGGAGATTACTCTTTTGTGTGACCTCTGTCCTGTGATCAACAGATATCTCTCCTGCTTAACTCTTCCTAGGTTGGATAACTAACAGTTCAAGATATTTTGTAAGTGAGTGAATTTCCAGTATGGTGTCCAGGCTACCTTTCTACCTTTCTGGATTTTTTGCATGGAGTCTGTTGTTTGATCAATAGATACCTCTTGGAAGATGCTAAGCAGTGCTCAGGGTAGTTATTAAGGACTTGTAAATTCCCCTGAAACTTGAGACTAACAGGTCTGGCTGAAGAGTAAGGGTATTGGGGAATTTTGCTTCCATATTACATTTTCCTTTTTTCCCCTTTATGTCTCTTTTCTACATATTTATTTCATTTCTTCTATCCTACCTCAACTTTATGCAAATATTACATCATTTATATAAGAGACTTGAGCATATGTGGACTTTGATATCCTCAGGGGTCTTATAGCCAATCCCCTGAGGATACAAGGAACGACTGCATAGGCCACAAAGGAGACACTGGCACATTCAAAACTGTAAAATCCAAAAGCAAGTCACTGGAAACTATTTAATCTAGCTAGGTGTAGTGGCTTATGTCTGTAATCCCAGTACTTGGGGGGGCTGAAACAGGAGGATTACAAGTTTGAGGTCAGCCTCAGTATTTTATTTATTTATTTATTTTCAGTACTGGGGATTGAACCCAGGGGCATTCTACCTCTGAGCTACACCCCAGCCCTATTTTGGATTCTTTATTTTGAAACAGGGTCTCACTAAGTTGTGGAGTGCCTCACTAGGTAGCTGAGGCTGGCCTCGAACCCGGATCCTCCGGTCTCAGCCTCCCAAATGCTGGGATTACAAGCGTGCACCACCACGCCCGGCTCAGCCTCAGTATCTTAATGAAGCTCTCAGCAACTTAACAAGACACTACTTTAAAATTAAAAAATAAAATAGGGTTGGGGGTGTAGCTCAAAGGTAGAATGTCTCTGGGTTCAATCCCCAGCACAAAAACCAAATAAACAAATTATTCAATCTGAACAGAAAGAAAATTATATTAAAAAAAATGAACAGAACCTAGGAGCTTGTGGGAAAACATCAAAATTCTGAAGTTCAACCAAGTAAAGAAGACTCAGTGTTGCAAAAAATCACTTCTCCTCAAATTAATAAATGTAATGAAATGTAAATTTAAAAAACTGCAAATTTTCTGATTGGGACTGCTTCACAAGTGTTATATCCCAAGTCGGAAGACACCTGCCATGGGGCCCTATGGGAGCGGCTTCAACGTTAGGTGCTGGATTAGTGAAACTTGCTTTGCTTTCCATTGTCATCACTCATAAAGCCATTCTCCCAAGAATGCCTGACTTCTACTTTCAGACAATAGAAATTCTACTTTAATGGTGCTTTCTGGATGATACTTAAAACAAAAGAAACAAACAAGCCAACAAACCAACAACCAAGAGAACATGTTCCTCAGGAAACTGACAACCTAAGTTGAGCAATGTGATCACAATGTCCCTCTCCAGAGCTTTCTAGAAACATATCCTGTCACATGGGGTGTTTGAGAAGTTGCATGGAATTCAGACATCAACTTTTATGTTAGAAATAGGTTTGTGAAAACAGTGTCCAAAATAAATTTTAGTTCATATGCAGAATAATATTGTCAACTCTATGTCTTTACATGGACATATGTTTTCATTTCTTTTGAGCGTATACCTGGTTGAGTTGGGGGCCACAAGGTAATTCAATAGTTAATGTTTTCAAGATCTGCCAAATAGTTTCACAAAACAGCTGCACAATTTTGCATTTCTGTCAGCAAAATATAAGTGTTCCAATTTTCTTAGATCTTCCCCAATACTTGTTATCAAACATCTTTTAAAATAAAACAATCTAGTGGGGATAAAAAGTTGCACCATCATGATTTTGATTTGCATATCTCAAATGACTAAAATGTCCACCAAGTGATGATTGGCAGGGAAAATGGGGAATAGCTACACAATAGAATAGTAGTTGTAAAGAAAGGAATGAATGACTAGTGCACAATGCAGCATGAATTAAAGACATTATTTTGATAGAATTCTTTTTTTTTTTTTTTTGTACTGGAGATTGAATATAGGGGCCTTCTGACCCGGACATACACCCCCAGCCTTTTATTTTTTATCTTTAAACAGGGTCTTGCTAAGTTGCCGAAGGTCTCACTAAGTTGCTGAGGATGCAGTCCTCCTATCTCAGAGATTACAGTCGTGTGCCCTCTTTTTAGGCTAAAGACAGAAGCCAGACACAAAAGATCACAGATTGTATGAATCCATATATGAAACACCTAGAAATAGGCAAATTTTAGACAGAGAAAGTAGATTAGTTGTTGCCTAGGGCTGGGGTGAGGAAGAATGAGGATTGAGGACTAATTGGTAAATTTCTTTTGGGGACAATGAAACAGTTCTAAAATTAGATTATGTAAGCCAGGCGTGGTGGCGCATGCTTGTAATCCCAGCATTCGGGAAGCTGAGACCGGAGGATCCGGGTTCGAGGCCAGCCTCAGCTATCTAGTAAGGCACTCCGCAACTTAGTGAGACTCGATTTCAAAATAAAGAATAAAAAAATAGGGCTGGGGGTATAGCTCGGAGGTAGAACGCCCCTGAGTTCAATCCCCAGTACCACCATAAATAAATAAATAAATAAATAAATAAATAAATAAATAAATAAATAAAATAAAATAAAATTAGATTATGTGACAGTTGCACAGCTTTGTAAATAAACTAAAATCCATTGAACTGTATATTTAAATGAGTAAACTTTATGGTATCTAAATTATATCTTAATAGAGCTATAAAAAATATATATATGTACTTTGTGCGGCCAAAGCTGTCATCCTTTGCTAAAGTAAGCAAACCTTTTGTAACATGAAGAAACAAAATCTAATTTGCCTTTCTGAAAAAAAAAATGTTTTCAGGAATAGCCACTTTTCTGAATTAGAGCTTTTATCAACTTTAAAAAGCTACTTATTCTGTAAAGGTTAATTAACAGCTCATGAATCTTTGTCTATTTGGACCCAAAACCTGAATTTTAAACTTAAGTTACAAAAATATCCACTGACCTTGCCAAATATAGACTTTGGTTTCAATTAGAAATTGTCCCAAACTGGAGTTTCACTATGAAATGTTGGTACTCAGGGCAGAAAGTCCTGGGGAAGTGACTTTTATTTTATATTATGCAGTGAATTCTTTACTAAAGAGATGAAAATTGGAAATAGAATGGAGAACAAAATTTTAGACTAAATTTACATTCCATATCAGTGAGATACACTCTAAAATTAACCTAATCATGAGTTCATCATAATATTTCAGATTTCTGTTCCAAACCAATTTCACATGCATTTATCTTATTCGGTCCTGAAAAATAAGCAATCTGTGTGGCACACACAGAGGTATTTACGGTCAACTTTTGACCTTGGAGAGCTTTTAATAACAAGACTGAGTACGTAATTTGGTATTGGGTTGTGGAACTGAGATTGGAAGCTAAATCCTCTGATACATTGCCATCTTCGTCAATCCCTAGCATCTGCCCTCAACTGAGAAGGAGATTACAAATGGGAAGAAAGAAAACCATTGAAACTGAGACTCAGAGTTCACTCAGGGTGGCCTGAGAAAAAGAATTCCTCCTTGGAATCAAAATGTATTTTAGGAACAAAAAAATGCTAAGGCATTTTTTTCATGCAAGGTTGACCGATTAACCATTACAGTTCTTCCAGTCCAACTTTGCTAACATTTCAGATGCCTGTCCACGGAAGACCTTCAAGAAGTGACTTCCAGGATCTTGTACTTTTCATTCAAAAGAGAGTCATTGTGACACCTGATGAAGCCTTCTCTTGTTTTGCTGAATGCTTAGCTCCAAAGTTCTAGAAGACTATCTCAGCCATATGAATGCTTTTACTTACTGCTCTGCAGTTTTTCCAATAATAAGTGGCAGATTTTAAAGCTTGTAATTTAATGAGGCTAAACTAACAAAATAACCAGAAGCCAGCCAGGCGTGGTGGCGCATGCCTATAATCTCAGTACTTGAGAGGCCGAGACAAGAGGATCACAGGTTCGAGGACAGCTTCGACAACTTAGTAAAACCCTGTTTAAAAATATAAAGTAAAAAGTGCGGGGTGTAGCTCGGTGGAAGAATGCCCCTGGGTTCAATCCCCAGTACCAAAATAAAGAATTAAAGATGGGAGTGGTACAGGAGGCCTGTGATCCCAGTATGTGGGAAACTGAGATGGGAGGATTGCAGGTTTGAGGCCAGCCTCAGTGATTTAGCAAGATCCTCAGCAATTTAGCTAGATTTATCGAGACCCTTAGCAACTAGAAGATGGGTGTGGTGGCCCAGTCCTATAATCTCAGTATCTTGAGAAACTGAGACAAAAGGATCTAAGACAGTCTCAAAACTTAGTGAGACCCTGTTTCAAAAATAAAATAATAAAATAAAATAGGGCTAGGGGTATAGCTTGGAGGTAGAATGCCCCGGTACCAACAATTAATAAGGAAATAAGTGAATAAATAAACAAAATGACTAGAAATGAAAGAACTTCTCAACTTGAGGCATTGTTTAATTTTAATCCTTTCTCCTCCTGGGGTCTAGCATGTCGTAGAGGTCTTCGTGAGACTTTAGAAATTGCTGGAATGGAGATGTCTTCAAAGCAAAACTAACTTCATAGAACTCTCCTCACTCTCCCACAGCCGGTTTGCATGAGCTAGTAAAGTACCTGATTCATAGGCACACGGTATTTCTGCCAGACCATGCTCAGTTAAGTGCTTTAGCGTGAACTCTGAGGGCAAGGATGAGCAGACCCAATCTGAGTGCATCCTCCGTCCTTGTCTTTGTGCCCTTGCTGCCGGGCAGACCTGGATGAAGCCTGCAGGGCCCCCTTTCCACGCTGCAGAGTTGTCTCTTCCTGGGAGCTGTTCATGACCAGCTTTTCTTCTCCCTTGGCAGAAAGGGGCTCTTGGCTGGCTGCACATCCAGCACTGTGATCCACGGCTGAGTTGAACTTGGCCTGCGCCGAGCCCAGGAGATGAAGACTTGGAGAGGTTCTTTGTTCTGTCCTGTGGTGGTTTCAGGGACTCACAGCAATCAGCCTGTGGACTCGGGCCTTTCAATGGGAGGACGGATGCTTGAGTTCATAGATAGAGTAACAAAGGTTTGCTTATGGTGCAGTGACCTCTCTGAAAAAAGAGCTTTTTTGTGTCAGGGTGTTTATCCTGGGCTTGTGTCATCATCTCAGGGTTTACTGTAGCTGTCCTCGCTCGGACAGGGCACAGGGCATTTTATCTATGAATGTGAATATGGCTTTGAAGCCCGGGCATGGGATACCTTACAAGTTTAGTGATAGAGAGGCTTACATAGTTGGGGAGAAGTGAGAGAAGACGGGGGCAGATACAGAGCTGCTAATGGGAAAGCAGCAAAAAATTTAATCTAATCATTCTTGAGTTAGAGAAGCAAATCCTTTGTTCCCACCTTGCTGAAAAATCTCAAGTATGTAGGGTCATGTCAGTGTGCTTTCACCCTGCTCCCCGTCTGGGCTGATGATTTGCAATAAAGAAAATATTTCAAGGCATTAAGCTCCATTAGATTGTTTTATGCTCATAGAAGGCTAGTGTTTGAGAACCTGAAGTAAATGCAGAGATGATCTTTCGATGTTTGCTGTGTACAGGGCACATCTCCCAACTCACATTCAAACTTTATTTTATTAGACACACCAGGAGGCAGGTTGCCTTGGAGTTTTAGCATATTGAAACTATGCTTCCTTATTTTATTTATTTATTTATAATACTGGACATTGTACCCAGGGCCATTCTACACCTCTAGCCTTCTTTTTATTATTATTATTATTATTATTATTATTATTATTATAATTATTATTTTGTGTGGTCCTGGGGATTGAATCCAGGGGCATTCTACCTCTGAGCCACCCCTCCAGGCCTATTTTATTTTATTTTTTATTTTGAAACAGGGTCTCACTAAGTTGTTAAGGCTGACCTTGAACCTGTGATCCTCCTCTCAGCCTCTCAAGTACTGAGGTTACAGGTATGCACCACCATGCCTGACCCTTTTATATATTTTGAAACAGGGCCTTTCTAAGTTGCTAAGGATCTTGCTAAGTTGCTGAGGCTGGCCTGGAACCTGTAATCTTCCTCTCTCAGCCTCCCAAGAAAATGATCTCAGAGAGACACATATTATTACTTCAGAGTTACTTGAGTTTGTTTTAAAAACAAAATTTCCAAGCACCGCAGATATATAAATGTGGGCAAAAAGACTATCGATGTTAATGTGCCTAAGATAGAAGTGTGTGTGTGTGTGTGTGTGTGTGTGTGTGTGTGTGTGTGTGTGTGTTACTACGAATTGATCCCAGGTGCATTCTACCTCCAAGTTGCACCTCACCTCTTTTGGTGAGATTTTCATTATGTTGCTGAGACTGTCCTTGAACTTGCAATCTTTCTGCCTCAGCCTCCCAAGCACTGTGATTACAGGTGGGTGCCACCATGCCCAGCTAGATAAAATTCTAATTGAAGATACTTAAAAACCTGATAAACTGGGTGGCAGCAGATCAAATTTAGAAAAAGCAAAGCCAAGCAACCTGCTATCTCGCTGCAGTGCATAGCAGTTCCATAAACAAGCAAGTACAACCTCGTGGAGAGAAAATCACCTGCTGGGATAGTGGGGAGATTTTGCCACAAAGTGTAGTTAAATATTTAGTGATTTTTATTCATAGAAAATCACGACTAAACTTGCTGGTGTCACAGTTTTTGCTATTATTGAAAACAACCAATTTTTACTCATGGGCACTTTGTATGTTTATTAAAGATTACAAGAAGCGATGCATGCTCTTGGCTACGTGGTGAAGCATAACTAGTGTAACTTAAATTTTTTTCCAGTGCTGAAGATTGAACCCAGAGTCTTGCACATGCTAGGCATGGCATGTGGTCTAGCAGCAAGCTTCATCCCCAGTCTAAGGCATAATTTTGGTAGGAAATTAGCATTTTTCCTATATCGCTTTAGTTGTCAATATCGGATGAGAAGCAGGACGTGCATTAACTGGAGTTAATCAACACTGGCATTTCTTTCTGTCTGGATTATTACACTGCTTTGAAACTAGATTATGGCACATCATGTGACCACCAGCTGAAGACCACACCAAATATGAACATTTATGTACATGTATATTTATTTCATTTCGTTAATCATTTCCCTCTATACTTATTTGTCTATTTGCTCCATTTTCAAATGTTGTTGTATATTTATATAAACCTAATTACTCTTTTGATTGAGCTAGATGTATAGAATAATCAGTTAAGATTTTATCTATTTATTTTTGTGGGGTTAAGTATTGAACCCAGGGGCATTCTTTCTTCAAGCTACCCACCCACAACTCTATTTTTTATTTTGAAATAGGATCTCATTAAGTTGCTGAGGCTAGCTTCAAACCTGCAATCCTCCTGTCTCAGCCTCCCAAGTACTGGGATTACAGGCATGTATCACCATGCCTAGCCTTCAATTAAACTTTGTAAAGAGCACCCTGGCTTTGTAAGGAAAGATCTAAAGCAGGCTTGATGACGCCTGCTATATCCAAGTGTTTGGAAGGCTGAGACAGGAGGATCACAACTTTGAGGCCAGCCTCAAGAATTTATGGAGACCCTCTGCAATTTAATGAGAATTTAATGAGACCCTGTTTCAAAATAAAAAAATAAAATGGGGCTGGGGATATAGATCAGAGGTAGAATGCCCCTGGGTTCAAGTTCTGGGTTCAATCCCCAGAACTACACAAAATAAATACATAAAAACAAGGAAAGGTATGTTTAACAGAAGAATTCATGTCCTATCTTTCAAAACCATGAAAAATATACTTTACCAATATTAATGCTTAGTTATAAATTTGTTGTATTCATAACATAAAGATGTAATGGAGTGGATATGTTGGTTTAGTATTTTCACCTGCACACAGCAAGGACCCAGTCAGTGCGCCTCATGTTTGTCTCCAGACCTGCAGCTGTGTTGCTCCACTATTCCAGGTATCTTAATTTGAGGTCTTATACTTACCATTTACTTTCTTTTTATAATAAAATGTAAGTATAAGGTCAGAATAATTTTATCACCTAGATTCAACAATTAACAAGATTTTGCCCATGTATTCTTTTCCTAACTGTTCTCTTTCTCTTTTTCTGAACTATTTAAAAAAGCAAACCATAGGGGAAAGGTGTGTGAGGATGGAGAAGAGGAGGTGTAAAGGAAGACTTCATGAAAAAGATAGTTCAAGCAATCCTATGTACATATGTGAGATTATCAATCCATTTTCAATATTGTGTACAGGGAGAGGGGAGTGGAGTGGGACCTGGGGGGGAATCACACTGAATACTGTGTACATGCATGTTTCTATACCTCTGACCCTCATTATGATGTATAATTACAATGCACCAATGAAAGTATATTTTAGAAAAAGAAAGAAAAAAAAAAAGAAAGCAGACTTAAAACACTTTAGCATACACCACCCAAAATTATGGGTTTCTTTTCTTTCTCCTCCCCTTCTTTCCTTCCTTCTTTCCTCCCTCCCTCTCTCTGTCCCTCTTTCTGTACTAGGGATTGAACCTTGAACTACACCACTGCTAGTCCTATTTTATTTTTTTAATTTTAAAATAGGGTCTTGCTATTTTACTGAAAGTTGCACTAAGTTGCTGAGGCTATTCTTGAAACTTCAATCCTTCTGTCTTAGCCTTCCGAGTTCTAGGATTACAGGCATGCATCATCATGCCCAGTTTAAGGGTATTTTCTTACATTAAACAATTAACATGAATCCTCTTATCCTCTAATATCCAATTCACATTTAATGTTTCTGATTTGTGTTAGAAAGCACAAATTGCTCTCATCAGTCAGGTATAGATGAGTTAATCTTTTGGTAGCTCCTTTATTTATAGGTGCTATATATACTTAGTAAAAATGTATATAAAGATACATGTTTACTAACACAGAGAGAGAGATGTTTCTTTTCTCATTGCTCTGGACTAAGCCTTCATGTAGGAATTTAAAAAATTTATCCTCGTATGTGGGCATCACAGTATTTGAATTGTCTGCTTCTTCAGTCCTCTTTTTCCTCTCCCCCTCCCCCAGGCCCCTTCCACTTTCTGACTAGTCTCAGTCCTTGCTCATCTGAAGTCCCTTTTTTTTTCTACTTTCTTTCCAGCTTCCACATGTATGTTTTTATCACTATGGTAAACCTCACTATGATGTATACTCACAATGCACTTATAAAAGTGTAAAAAGTAATTTGCAAAGGTGCTCCTAAGTTGCAGGAATATTGGTGATGATAGTGGGCTTACTCATTCATTTATCAAATAACATTGGGTCTATTTTTATTTTGATGCAAAGATTATTTGATTGAAGATTATAGGACAATGTAGACTTTGGTGTTTATTTTCAATTTCCACTAAAATCCAACTGAATTCAGTGCAAGGAAACATACAAGCTTAGTTTCTATGTAATGGCAGGACCAAAGTCTTGCTTATTATGGCTCAGAAATCTTGAGGTCATTTATTCATTAATAGACACCATTTGATTGTGTATCTTGGCTATTATAAATAATGCTGCGATGGTGCAGGTCACAATACTGACTGCATATTCTTTGCTTATCTAGCCAGCAGTGGGATTGTATGGGTTTTTCCTCTCAACATTTTTGAGGGAAGTTGATTCTATTTTCCATACTAGCCAGACTGATACACTTTCCCCAAACAGTATGGAAGAATTTTCTATTCTTTCATCCTTGCTGACACTTGTAATCTGTTGTATTTTTTATATTAGGCATTCTAATCCATGAATGGTAATCTCATAGTGGTTTTAATTTTCATCTCTCTGGTCAATAGTTATGTTAAGCATTTCTTCAAAAGTATATTAGCAATTTGCATGTCTTCTGTTGAGAAATGTCTGTTCTGTTCGGGTCTTTTATTTTTTTAATTGGGTTATTGTTTTTTTTTTTTTTGCTATTGAGTTGTTTGAGTTTCTTATATTTTGCATATTATTCCCTAGTCAAATGTATAGTTTGCAAATATTTTCTCCTATTTTGTGGATTGCTACTTCATTCTGTTGATTGTCTCACCCTGTAGAAGTTTTTCAGCTTGATGTAATCCCATTTGTCTATTCCTTCTTTCTTTCTCCCCTTCCTTCCTTCCTTCCTTCTTTCCTTCCTTCCTCCCTCCCTCCCTCCCTCCCTCCCTCCCTCCCTCCCTTCCTTCCTTCCTTCCTTTTCTTTCCTTTTGGGCATTTAAGTGTTCAGTCTATTTTGAATTGATTTTGAATGTGGTATGAGATAAGGGTTTGGTTTAATTCTTCTGAGATTGTCCTTTCCTCATTATGTGTTCCGAGTGCCTTTGTCAAAAGGAAGCACTTTTAGCGAAGCATGGTGGCCTGTAATTCCAGTACTTGGGAGGCTGAGATAGGAGGTTTGCAGGTTTGAGGCCAGTCTCACCAACTTAGTAAGACCCTGTTTCAAAACAAAAACTAAAAAGGGCTGAGTGGTGTAGCTCAGAAGTAGAATGCCCCTGCGTTCAGTCCCTAGTACTAAACAAACAAACAAACACAAAACAAAATGAAGCACTTTTACCATCCTGTTCTACTAACTATAGAACTGCACTTCAGAGATATCAGTGGGTGAGGTTGCTGAACTAGTAATGACTTTTCATTCTGACCTGGATCCCAAATCCACACACTGAGTCAAGAGAATAAAATTAAATTAAAATGCTGCTTTCAGAAAAGGCAATATTTCCCCAAAGTTCTAGAATGTGGGTCAGTGTCTTTTGAAGGGCTGAAATCATTGACCTACATGAATGGCTTCGTAAATGCTTGGAAACAAGAGCAACAGAAGGCATCAGCACGGCCCTTCAAGTCCAGTGAGCTGCATTCCCTGTTCACTGTGTCAAAGTTCATCTCAGCCTGATGGGACATCACATCAGTCTGCAACTCTACTGTGGAGAGATAGCAAAGGAGTGGGTGCAGACTTGGAGTAAGAACTCAGATGTTGGCATTACAGTTTTTTAAAATAGACTTTCATTGTTGCATTGTAATCACACCATTAAATGTAGTTCAGAGTGATAGTGGCATACATGCACACGGCACTTGGTGGTCTTCCCCTGGCTCCCTCCCCACTGCCTCCCCTTCCCCATGGAGGATATTGAGATTGGCATTGTTTATTTCACATAGGCACATAACATCAATGGAAGTGTTTCCTTCATTAATTCTCCCTCCTCCTCACTATCCTCCGCTCGACCCCCTTCCTTGCCCCACTGGGGTCTCTCCTCCATTATCTAAAGTCCCTCTTATATCCCTGTTACTCCCTCGCTTCTACATATGAGAGAATATATACGACCTTTCACTTTCTGAGAATGGCTAATCTCACTTAACATAATGTTCTCCAGGTCCATTCATTTTCCTGCAAATGACATAATTTTGTTCCTCTTCATGCAATATAGTTTTGTCACTAACTAGCCTAATCAATTGGAATCATATGTTCTTATGTAAAAATAAGATATTTCAAAGCTAGGCCTGGTGGCACATGTATGTAATCCCAGTACTTGGGAGACTGAGGTAGGAGGATCTCAGGTTCAAAGCCAGCCTCAGCAACTTAGTGAGGCCCTCCACAACTTAGTGAGACCCTGTTTTCAAATAAAAAAATGTTATTGGAAGGTTCATATGAGAAAACATAAAAGTGCCAGATCTAATCTCTAATCCAATGCATGAATGCAAACAAATTCTTTTTTAACGGCATATTTCACTGTGTTTTAGTATATTCATAGAGTTCACAGAGCAATACCATACAGTCAAATTTAGAATATTTGGTGATGTGTTGTACTCATTAGCAGGCCCTCCCTACTTTGTCCCTCAGTTCAGTCCTAGGCAACCACTAGTCTCCTTTCTGTTTTCATGGATTTGCCTATTCTGAACATTTAAAGTGTTCTTGAACTATATGCTAAGTAGTCTTTTGTGTTAATCTAATGTTTTTAAGGGTTATCTAAGTAATAGCATGTGTAAGAAATGCTTTCCTTTTGATTGCCAAACAATATTCCACCAAGTGAATTGATGGCATTTGTTTATTCATTCATTAGTCAATGGATGGATATTTTCCCTTTCCATTTGGGTATTTCTACTATAATGCAGCTATGAAGGTTCATGTGTAAGTTCTTGGCTAGAAATATGCTTTCATTTATTTTGAATATATATCTAGAAACTGCTGGACCATATGGTAATTCTGCTTAACATTGTGTGTGTGTGTGTGTGTGTGTGTGTGTGTGTGTGTGTGTGTGTGTGTGTGTGTGATGTACTGGGGAGAGAACCCAGGGGAATTCTACCTTCAAACTATACCACCAGCCCTTTTTATTTTGAAATAGGGTCTCATAAAGTTGCTGAGGCTGGCTTCAAACCTGCAATCCTCCTGTCTCAGCCTCCCAGAACAGGGATTACAGGCATGCTCCACCATGCC
Organism: Graphiurus murinus; assembly: GCA_004027655.1. NCBI lineage: Eukaryota > Metazoa > Chordata > Mammalia > Rodentia > Gliridae > Graphiurus > Graphiurus murinus. The sequence continues at coordinate 76,550 of PVLC010004490.1, forward strand.
TGGATATACTTAGCATTTTGAGAAATGCTAAGTTTCCCAAAGCGGCTACAGTATCGTGTATCCCACAGGAAACATGAGGATTCCGATTATTTCTCCACATCTTTTGATTGCTTGCCATTGTTCTTTAATATAGTGATCCTGGTGGATATGAAATGATATTTCATTGTGATTTTGATTTGTATTTCCTCATTATCTAATGATATTGAACATTTTTTCATTCACTTATTGGCCAATTTGGTTATCTTCTTTTATGAAGTGTTTATGCAAATCATTTGTTTTCCTCTTTAAACATTAATTTAATTTATTTTAAAAGGTTTAGGATTATAGGACTCTTGAGCTGAAGCTACAGAGAGTTTTTATATACCTCCTTTTCCCTTCTCTTTCCCTCTGTCTTTTTCACACACACACAGTTTTTCACTTTGTATGGTCCATTTGTTTCAGTTGGTGAGATAATATTAATGCATTGTTATTAACTAAAGTTCAAAGTTATCCTTGGTGTTCAGGCTTGGTAAAGTGTGTATCTCTTCCAACAGTAACATATGTGATGACTTCACTGCTCTGAAAATCCTCCATGCACTACCTCATGGCTCTTCCCTCTCCTCCCAAAGCCCTGGTCACCACAGATCTTTTTAATATCTCCGTATTTTCACCTGAGTGACATATAGTATATAACCTTTCAAGAGTGTTTCTTTCACTTCACAATGTGAATGTAATATTCCTTTCTGTCTTCCTGTGACTTTGTACCTCATTTCACTTAATGACAGGATAATATTCCATTGTGTGAACATTCTCATTTGCTTATCCATTCACCTGCTGAAGGATGACTTGGTTCCCTCCACACTTTGGAGGTTCTGAATAGAGCAGCTATAAACATTTGGGTGCAGGTTTCTGCATGAGTATATAGTTTGAACTCATCTGGATTAATGCCAAGAGGCAGGATTGCTGGATTTATGGTAAGAGTGTTCAGTTTGGAAAAAAGAAAAAGCTGCTAATCTGTCTTCTGAAGTGGCTGGATCATTTCACGTTCCCACCAGCAACTAATGAGAGTTCCTGTTGATCCACATCAGTGCCAGCATTTGGTGGTGTCAGGGAGTGAGATTTCAGATATTCTAACAGGTGAGCAATGGTATATCAATGTTGCTTTAATTTACAGTTCCCTGAGGAACGTGATGTTGAATTTCTTGTCATGTATGTATTTCCCAGCTGTATATATTCTTTGGAGAAGTGTATATTTAGATATTTTGTCTGCTTTTTTAAATTGGTTTTATTTTGCCTGCTTTTTAAAATTACGTTGTTTTCTTGTTGAGTCCTAGGAGTTCTTTATATAGTTTGGATACAATTCCCTTATTGGACTTGTGTTTTGCATAGACATGTGATTTGCAAACATTTTTCTATAAGTCTACAATGTATTTTATATTCTACCGTCTTTTGCAGACCCAAACTTTTTAAGTTGATGGAATTCCAATGGATTATTTTTTTCTTTCATGGATGATGCCTTGGTGTTTTATATAAAGGACATTATAAAACTCAAGGCCAATGAGATTCTTGACTATGTCATCTTCCAAGAATTTCATAGTTATTGCATTTCATACTGAGGTATTTGAACTATTTTGAATTAAATTTTGTGAAAAGCATGTGTTTACTATCTTTCTCTTTGCTTTGCATGTCGCCATCCACATATTTGGCCACCTTTTGTTGAAAAATCTACTCTTTTCTTCATAGTGTTAACTGTACTTCTTTGTTGAGTATATTTATGTGAATCTATTTCTGTTCTGTTCCATTTATCTTCTTTTCTATTTTTTCTCTAGTACCACACTGTCTTGATTACTGTAGCATTATGGTAAGTCTTGAAGGAGGTCAAACCTCAGATTTTGTTCTTTTGCAGTGTTGTGTTGAATATTCTGGGGCTTTTCCCTCTCCATATAAACTTTAGACTTAATTCATTGATATCTGCAATATTAGTGACTGAGATTTTGATGTGATTGTGCTTAACTTATAGATCAAATTGGGAAGAACTGATATATTAAAGACAAAGAATATTCCTATCCATGAACATGAAATATCTATTTGTTTAGATACTTGATTTATTTCACCAGAGCTTACAGTTTCCCTCATATAGATCTTGTACATATTTTGTTAGATTTACACCTTTTCTTTCATTGGTGATAATATAAATAAATGATCTATATTACAGGAAAACAGATCTTTATAGTTGCAGATTCTTGAGATGAGATAATTCTGGGCTATCCAGAGGGGCTCTAAATTCAATGACAAATGTTCTTATAAGAAGTCAGAGAGATGCAGAGGGAGAGAGCCATGTGAAAATAGAGACAGAATTGAGGGACAAGTAATAGAGCCTGCAAGCCTCATGGAGGTGATAATAATTTCTGGAAAATAATTATGACCTTCAGCAAATAATCTAAATATATATGTAGTTTCCATGCAAGGATTTTCTCAGGGCAATGACATGTTTATAAAGAAATTTTTCTCAATATGATGCTACTAGGGTTTACTTTATTAGAGTTTTTGGAGTTTAAAGTGAGCTCTACTCTTTCTAGTCCAGATATGAGCACATTTTCACCTTTACATAGGCATACACACATGCCAGGTGGGAGATCCTGAGATCAGTCTAAATTAAGTCCCTTTTTCTTCACTTAAAGTAGAAGTAAACATTAATAATCTAAAATGGTTTTTAGTCATCTTTTTTATTTTTATACCTTGATTAGTGCATTGTATTTATACATCATGGTGAGGTCCAGTGTGGTACAAACACGTACACACAGCTCAGGATACATTTTCATCCACATCCCACCCATCATCTTAAGTTTAAAAATATAATTGTATTGATGCATTTTAGTCTCACATCATAATATATTTCAGAGTGATGGTGACATACATGCACACAGCACTGAGTGGGCTTTTCTCTGGATCTCTTCCTATTCCCCCCTTCCCCATATAAGATATTGAGATTGATGTTGTTATTCTCACATGTACATGATGTCAGTGGGAGTGTTTCCTTCATTAATTCTTCCCCCTCCTTCCCCTAGACCACCTCTCTGGCTCCACTGGGGTTTCTCCTCCATTAGTTAAAGGCCCTCTTGTATCCTGATTACTACCTAGCTTCTGCATATGAGAGAACATATATGACCCTTTACTTTCTGTGAATGGCTAATCTCACTTCACATAATATTCTCCAGCAAATCCACTTTCCTGCAAATGACATAATTTCATTTTCTTTATTGTTGAGTATAATTTCATTGTGTTTATATCCCATAATTTTGTAATCCATTCATCTGTTGATGGATACCTAGGTTGGTTTCATAATTTGGCCATTGTGAATTGTGCTGCTATAAACATGGATATTCATGTATAACTATAATATTCTGATTTCATTCCCTTTGGGAAGATACCCAAGAGTGGTATAGCTGCATCATATTGTGGATCCATTCTCAGTTTTCTGAGGAATCTCTGCACTGATCTCCATAGCAGCTTCACTAATCTGCAATCCCACCAACAGTGTAGAAGAGTTCCTATTTCCCCATGTCTTAGCCAGCATTTATTGTTGTTTGACTTCTCGATGATTCCTATTATAATTGGAGTTAGATTTATATCTCTCTGATTGTTAATGATATTGAACATTTTTCATATATCTATTGGCCATTTATATTTCTTTTGTGAAGTGTCTATTTAGTTCAATTGTCCATTTCTTGATTGGGTTTTTTGTTTGTTTGTTTTGTTTGCTTGTTTTTAGTTTTAAGTCTTTTAAGTACTTTGGATATTCTAGACATTGTAGACATTGGTCCTCTATCAGAAGATAGCTGGCAAAGATCTCCCATTCTGTAGGCTCTCTCTTTAGACTCTTGATGTTTCCTTTGATGAGCAGAAACATTTTAGTTTAATGCCATCCCATTTATTAATTCTTATTTTAATTTCCTGAAATTTGGGGGTTTTATTGAAGAAGTTTCTACCTGTGTCTACATGTTGGAGTGTTGGACCTATGCCATCCTCTAGTAACTTCCAAATCTCTTCTCTAATTTCTAGGTCTTTGATACATCTTGAGTCAAATGGTGTTGGGAAATGGTTATCCATTTGTAGAAAAATGGTATTCAATTCCTATCTCTCACCTTGCACAAATTTTAACTTTAGTTTTCGTTAGGCAGGGTTCCCATAGCCACATCTGGACTTGCTATTTTGATTTTACACAGAAGCTTTTCATTCCTCCACACATCATGGTCCTGGAGTAAATACTCACCACCCTGACCTGGCCAGCAAAGGAGGAGTTGCATCCCTTCAATGTGCGTCCTTAGCATTCTGTGTCTTACGGGTCGAGATCAGGAAAAGAATCAGCCATGAAGCAGGCAAGTATGTCAATTTTAAGAGAGCAAAAAAGATCCATGAACACAACACCTTCCTTTTCTGGAAGAAAATCTTCATAGGATAGTTCCCCTCCACCATTTTGGCATTTGTGTTAAATACACTTGACAAGAAAAAGCATTAAATTATTTTTAGTCATTCTGTTTCCAACAGTTTATTATTCATTTAAAATGGAAAGGGTCAAGAAATCTGCAGTCAAATGTCCAGCATGGGGATCCCTTATTAAAATTGTGGAGGCACCAGATTATTCAGTCGGGACCATACCAGAACCCCAATGGCCCAGTTAAGGGAGCCCAACAAGAGACATCTGCCTCGACTTCTGCCAAATCAGAGCTCACACAGCTGTGGACAGGGGTTCAGTGCACGTGGGAAGAATGGATTCTTATATATCACATTGTACTTGTTTTATAGGATGTGTTCATGGGTGGAATATAAAGTGAGATTGCATAAAAAACAATAGGAAAATCATGCTGACTTAGGACTGCTTTCAATTCAATAGATTCAGCAGAAAACCCTTGCCAGAATTTTTTTTTTTTTTTTTTTTTGCGGTACTGGGGATTGAACTCAGGGGCATTCTACCTCCGAGCTATACCCCCAGCCCTATTTTTTATTCTTTATTTTGAAACTGGGTCTCACTAAGTTGCGGAGGGCTTCACTAGGTAAGCTGAGGCTGGCCGCGCACCCGGATCCTCTGGTCTCAGCCTCCCGAATGCTGGGATTACAAGCGTGCGCCACCACGCCTGGCCAGAATTTTTTTTAAAATAATATTTTAAAAACAACAAAATGAGCCGGTGTCGTAGTGCATGCTTGTAACCCCAGTACTTGGGAAACTGAGACAAGAGGATTACAGGTTGAAGTCAGCTTCAGCAACTTAGTGAGAACCTGTTTCAAATTAAAAAAATAAAAAGGGCTGGGATGTACCTCAGAGGTATAATGCCCCTGGGTTCAATCCCCAGTACCACACACACACACACACACACACACACACACACACACACATACACACACAAAAAATCAACCAATCGACTAGCCAAACAAGAAAAAAATGGCAAAATCATAGCTTTTGTACATTTGAAGGAATGTCTGTAAATGTATATGTATTTTTTATAATGTTTTTAGAATTTGTATTGGCACAGTATCATTATAAATCATAGTGAGATTTAAATATGAACTCAACACCTCTTGGCATGATTCCCTCCAACCTCATCCCTGTAGCCCCTCCTTCCTCCCACAAGATAGTGAGGTTACTAGCGATACCTTCATATGTGGAAGCTAGAGAGAAAATAGGAAAGATAATATGATAATAAGGAGAGAAACTAGTAGAAGAGTGGAAGAGGATTGGGAGAGGAGAAACTGTATATGTATGTATGTATGTATTTATTTATTTATTGGTACTGGAGATTGAATTTGGGGCATTCTACCTCTGAGCCAAGGCCAACATACCGTGTGAATTGTCATAGCAAAGAGAACTAGCTGGGCATGGAAGCGCACACCTGTAATCCTAGTACTTAGGAGGCTGAGACCGGAGGATTGCAGGTTGGGGGTCAGCTTTAACAACTTAGTGAGACCCTCAGCAACTTAGTAAGACATTTTAAAAATTGAAAAAAAAATTTTTTTTAAAGGGCTGGGAATGTACCTCGGAGGTAGAATGTCCTTGGGTTCAATCCCCAGTATCCTCTTCCCCCCAACACACACACACACACACACACACACACGCACACACACACACATGCACAGAAGAGAATAAGGAATGACCACATCACCTTGGCAGTGTCTCTCCTGCCATAGGACTGGCCTGTGGAATGGAGAGCTCTCTGTCATGTACCCAGAGTTCAACCTGTAGTTGCCATGTGGCCGTGGGCTGGCTACACAAAGGGTTTTTTAAAAATTGTTTTTCTTCATGATAAATTGACTGTTTCTTTTTCACCTAAACAGGGAAAACACTCCTTCATCTATCCTGTGTAAAACGCCAGATTCCTCCACCACACACTCTCTACCCCTTATTCTAATTGAATTTTTATCATCCACTTATATTTTTATGTTTTTTTTTGTACTGGGTATGAAACCAGAGGGGGTTCTACCTCTAATTCACACCCCAACCCTTTTAATTTTGAAACAAGATTTCACCAAGTTGCTGAGGCTGGCCTCCAACCTTCAATCCTCCTGTCTCAACCTCCCAAGTACTGAGATTGTAGGCGAGTGCCACTATGCCAGGCTAATTTTTATGTATTTATTTACTGATTTGATATTGCTTGCCTCTCCTTCTACTAGAAGTTTTGCTGGCTGGATATTTTGTACACTTTGCTACCTGCAGCCTCCTTGGACCCTGGAAGGACACCCATCTATATTTAAATACTCTGTAGTAATCATTTGTTGAATACATTCAAAGTGCAGGGAAACATGAAAACTCGCAATGGATTTGCAAAGTGTCTAGGTGATCGGATTTATTTATGTGCTTTGTTTTTAGTTTTATTTGGTGGGGAGGGAGATAGAGCTTTCAGTCACTACAGATTTTTTTTCCTTTTTTTTTTTTTTTAAATACTTTTACTGGTGCATTGTAACCATATATCATATTGGGGCTAGTGTGATAGAAGCATGCATGCACACGGCACCTAGTGCATTTTTGGCTGAGTTTTCATTGTGTGCAAAGCACTGTCTTGCTGACAGAAGTCCCGGCAGGCTGTGCTCCCACCGCATAACCATCTAGGATAAAGGGGGCACCGTCCATGTCCAGGCTATCGACCCAAACCAGGGGGAAACATCTATTTTTTTTGTCTAATCACAGAGGAAACTATGATAGCAAAGTCATTAAACTCTCAAGTCAAATCACAACTTCTGTTAGATCTCTCATGAAAAGGAAAATGATCAAGTTGGTGAAAATACTTGCCTTTTTCTTCTTACAGTTTTATCGATGCAATATGATTATAAAGCACAGTAGGAAGAACTCAAGAAGCTTAACACCAAAAAACTAAATAACCCAATAAAACATGGGCAACTGAACTGAATAGGAACTTTTCCAAAGATGTAATACAAAAGGCCAGTAAGTATAGGAAATGAATGTTCATCATCCTTAGCAATCAGAAAAATGCTGAGATCCCCTCTAACCCCAGTTAGAAGGACAGCCTCATGAGTCCCCTTTGCCTTCTTCCAGAGATGACCATTTATTCCAGAGATTCTTTGGGCTCGTTTTATATCCAAGTTACTAGTGATTCAGGGTTTCGGTAAGTTGAATTAGTGCTATATCTACCTTGAAAAACATGAGCTGTATATAATAGTGAAAATATTTTATACTTATTGGTGCATTGTAATTATTAATTATAGTGAGGTTCAAAGTCATACAAACAAACATACACACAGGTTTTTCCATTCAGGTCCCACCTTGCTATGCATCCCTTCCAGTACATATAATGAAATAATGAAATTGATAGTGATATCTTCATATATGGACGTAGCATAATTTGAAGGAAACTACTGTGTGTGTGTGTGTGTGTGTGTGTGTGTGTGTGTGTGTGTGTGTGTGTGTGATTTACTGGGAATTAGACTCAGGGGCATTGTACCTCTGAACTACACTTCAAGTATTTTTTGTTTTGTTTTGAAACAGGGTCTCTTTAGGTTACTGAGAGTCTTCTGACTTTGTTGAGGTTGTCCTCAAACCTGCAATCCTCCTTCCACATA
>PVLC010004491.1:0-84567 GCA_004027655.1 Graphiurus murinus
AGCTACTCATCTGACAGAGGACTCATATCTAGAATATACAAAGAACTCAAGAAACTCACAGCTAAGAAAACAAATAACACAATCAAGAAATGGGAAAAGGATCTAAATAGACACTTCACAAAAGAAGAAATACAAATGGCCAATAAATGTATGAGGAAATGTTCCACATCATTAGCAGTCAGAGAGATGCAAATCAAGAATAGTTACATCTTAAATAGTTGTAAGAGATATTTCGAACTTAGGATTATGAAATCCTTTGTATTTGAGATTCACGCTGTTGCTTTTATAGGGGAGATGAAGTCATTGCCTCAGGTGAAAATAGTTCCCAGTTGTGCCTCTTTCTCTTTATTTTGAAAAATGACTATTGCTCATAAATATAGGATCCTGATGGTTGAGTTCATAAAGGCTGCTATAGCAAATTACCGCAAGTTGGGTGGCTTACAAAAAAAAAACAAAAACAAACAAAAAAACCCCAGAAATGTATTATCTCACAATTCTGAAGACTAGAAGTCTAAAATCAAGAATCAGCAGAGTCGTTTTACCTCTGGAAGCTTTAAGGATGGTCTTTCCTTTCCTCTTTCTTGCTTCCAGGGACTCCCAGTAACCTTTTTTATTCCATAGTTTGTAGCTGCATCGTGCTAGTGTCTGCATCCCTCTTCACATGACCTTCTCTGTGTGTGTACGTGTCTTCTCCTCTTCTTATAAGGATACAGTCATTAGACTCAGGGTCCATGCTAGTCCATGCTGACTTCATCCTAACTAATTGCATCTACAAAGACCCCATTTCCAAACAAGTTCATCTTCTGAGGTTGCTGGTTGACACAGATTTGGGCAAGTCTTATTCAACCAACTATAGCTGGTATCATGTTTGTCATTCTATATAGAAATAGTTACATGTAAAATGTACATGGAGAAAAGGATGGTTTTTTTTGTTTGTTTGTTTGTGTTTTTTTGCGGTACTGGGGATTGAACTCAGGGGCATTCTACCTCCGAGATATACCCTCAGCCCTATTTTTTATTCTTTATTTTGAAACCGAGTCTCACTAAGTTGCGGAGTGCCTCACTAGGTAGCTGAGGCTGGCGGCGAACCTGGATCCTCCGGTCTCAGCCTCCCAAATGCTGGGATTACAAGCGTGCGCCACCATGCCCGGCTAAGGATGGTTTTGCAGAATGGAGTTTTCCAGCATTGTGTTCTTAGACACTGGAATGAGGTGCATCGTAATGAGATAATAAAATACCTGTAAGAACTGTATCAACTCACATTAAATTTCCTGTCCATCTCTTGCATGATAAGCAGAATTGGCTACACTGTTTCCCCTCTCTCTCCCTCTCCCTCTCCCTCCCTCCCTCTCTCCCCCACCCCTCATAGTTAATGCACTTAAACTAAAATGGCATTTGATGTGTATTTTCCCCAAGAAAAAATGATGAATCATTGCAATTACTTCACTTTTTTGTGATTTTCCCCCTATGTATCTACTTGTTCCTATTAAAATGAATATTATATTAGATAGATCAGAATGTTTTAACTTTTATTTTGCAAATTTCAGACCTTTTGATATTGCCATTTCTCATAATTCTATTATAAAGTTTATTTTGGAAATTTAGATTATAACTAAAAAAGTATTTATTATAAACTGTACCAGAGCCATGAAAGATATCATGATATTAGTATACATGACAATTTTTATAGATAAATTCATTAACTTCTACATGAAGTGATAGTAAAACTATTAAATAAGTTGCTTAAGAAAGCCATGTGCCACCAGGCATGGTAGTGCTTGCCTATAATCCCAGTATTTGGGAGGGTGAGACAATAGGATCACAGGTTCCAGGCCAGCCTCAGCAACTTACTGAGTCCCTGTTTCAAATTTAAAAAATAAAGTATTGTTTGGGGTGTAGCTCATAATGCCCCTGGGTTCAATCCTCATTTCCATATAAAAAGGAAGGAAGGAAGGAAGGGAGGGAGGGAGGAAGAAAGGACCATATGCCAAGGGCAATAAAAGAAATTAATCTAATATATAAAAATATAACAGCAAATCAGAAGAAATACTTTTGAAGTGTCACAGTAAGTTCTTCCAGAAATATTTTTTTCCATCAAGGCAGCAGGAATATTCATAAAAATAGCAAAATTTAATGGTTTTAGAACTGAGTAAATTAATCAAATCCTTGCAACAATAAGAAATGTTCATTCAAGGAAAACAGTGGAAACTTGGTAAGAAGAGCAAAACGTCATGGCTTTTGACCTTACTCTCCTCCTCCCACTGCTGGCCAGCCACACACTTATTTATGACACCAGTGGCTTTCTTATCAATATAGTCTTCCTCACCAATCCTGCCCTGGATTGCACAGTGGCTCCATCTTCTGAACTTGTATGGGGTTCAGTTGCTCATTTCATTTTGTAATCAGATTCTATTATTGGGACCTTCATTTTGATATTACTAACTTTTCTCTTTTATAATTGTCTCCTTGTGATTTTGAATCATGTCTATTTTGACACTTACATGAGCATAGAAGTGGTCCTTCATCTCCACAGTTTCTGCTTGTCTTAGCACACATTTCTTGTTGTTGTTATTTTGAGCATGATTGACAGTTGTTTTTGTTCAAGGGTGGTTCTTCCTCTCTCAATCCCTAATAATGTTAAGGGTGAGAGATTTTAAATTATTCCACACAACCTCAGTCCTTGCTTATCTGCTTAGAAAGCAGAACAAACTGAAGGTACAAATGGGGAATTCAGAAGGTCTGTCTATCTATCATCTATCTATCTATCTATCTATCTAATTATTTATTTTACTGGTGTGTTGTAATAATATATCTTGATGAACTTCTATTGAGGCATACATGCACACAGCACTTGCTGAGCCCTCACCCAGTCCCCCCACACACTCCCTCTCCTCCTCACCTCCCCATGCATGACACTGTGATTGGCACTGATAAATTTGTGTATGTACATCATGTCCATTGAGGTTTGTTGCTCTTCTAGTCTTCCTCCCTGAACCCATCTCCCTCAGTTAGGTTCCCTCCCTCACTCCATTAAAGTTTCTCCTCCTTTGTCTGAAGTCCCTCCTGTGTCCCAGTTTCTACGTAGCTTCCATATATGAGGGGAAATATCCAACTTTTCACTTTTTACGATTGACTAATCTCACTTATAGCATAAGGCACCATATAAAAAAAGACCATGAAGAGAGGGGAAAGGGTCACACTTCAGGAAAAGTGACTGGGGTGGGTCATTCCCAGGAATGGAAAGGAAGCCTGTGGCAATGGGATTACACTCCAGAGATGGGGTCTGGAGTGGTCTTTTTTAGGTATGGAAGGTGGAGAGAAGTGTTCCAGGAGTTGGATCTTACAATTCCTCTGGACACCTTCTTTATATGTATCACATTGGGGGGATTGACTGCCCTTCTCATGTTGCATAGTGACCCTGTGTTCTTTCTCCATCCATTCCCCACAGGGAAGGGAGTCAGGATGAGAGAGGTTCTGCAGGTAAACTTCTGGTCTGTTCCAGCTGACCTCATCTGATAATGTCTAGCTAGCTAACTAATAACAATACTCTGTATAGTTCTTGACACACAAAGAGCACTCAAAATTTGTTGTTTGAGTAAATGAAAAGCTGTGTTTTGTATATAAAGTAAATGTAATAGCTTTAGGAAATTTGGTTGTCTTTTTTCTTGATTGGTAGCTTCTCATTTTCCATATACTTATTATGACTAATTGTTGTAGCTAATTTCCAGTAACCAGTCAAGATCTACTCTGAAATATGAAAATAGATGCTTCCTTTCTTCACCTTTACAATGGAATAAAAACAGCACTTATCTCTTATGGCTGTTAAAAGAATTAAATAATTTAGTATATAGAAAGTCCCTGATGTATTAATTCACTCATCCTAAAATATAAGTGAAAACCTACTTCTAGAGACTTATCAATGAACAAAGAAGATAATAATCCTTTCCCCTAGCAGGGTGTGGGGATAATCCTAGTACTTAGGAGGCTGAGATAGGAAGATCACAGGTTCAAGGCCAGCCTCAGCAACCTAGCAGGACTCAGTTTCAAAATAAAATAGAGCTGAGTTGTAGCTCATCAGTGGAAGGCCCCTGGGTTCAATTCCCAATACTAAAAATAAAAAAAGAAACAAACAAAAATCTTACAAAGTTTAGCATCTCCTAACAACATGAATACTTGGTTCTGGTTATACAAGTTGACTTGCCAGTAAGCCAAATAAATAATATTTCTTAAGTTTGACATAAGAGCACTTAGGAAAGGTAGTAGCTTTGCTTCAAGTGGTTATAGATTCAATTAGAATTTTCAAAAAGGACTCAACTCATTCCCATTATATTTTTGAGACCAGGAAACTATAAAAATGATAAATAGACTGCCCAACTCTTCAGTCTACATCGCCCGGCAGTGCAGTTACAGGAATGGCCCTGTGGCTCAAAGCACACCGCGTTGGGAGTCTTAAGGAGTTTAATTGACCACAAGATCGATGTGAGGAAGCAGCATGATATGGGTGCATTGAAAAAAAGAGCCATTTTTTTAAAAAAAATTTAAGGCTGTCATTAAAAATACCTATTTCAGAACTCTGGCTCCATTTTGTGCCAGATATAGCCTTACTGTAATAACTCAGAAAGGAATATGAACAAACCAAGGTGCTTCTAGAAAAGAACAATCACTATTAGGATGTGTGAAGAAGCAACATTGCATGGCAAAATAGGAATTCTTTAAGAAATGTAAGATCTGAGGTGCTGGGAAGATTTGGGGGAACACAAGACCTGAAGGATCTCTGCAAAGGTGAAGAGCCATTTTCATCCATCTCCAGCCAAACGGGCAGAACACAGATCAAAGGAGTGAAGCCAGAGGAAGGCAGATTTATGCGGAATGTGAATGAGCCAGGAAGAAATACAGTTCGTGCACTTGGATAATACGTGAACTTGGTTCCTCTTGGGGGCTTCCTACAGGGCCCAGGAGAGGTCATTCCCAGGCTCTTTCCTTTTGAAAGCACAGACCCTTTTAACTTTTATCATATCTTCAAGATTCAACAGCTCATTTCTTGAGCAAGTCTGCATAGAATTGAGGTATGTTAGTTAAAAAATAAAAATAAATGTAGATTGTCTTCCAAATAATAAAAGAGTAGATTTTTACTCTCCCTAATGCTAATAGAAACAGTTCCTTTCTTTTGGGAAACTGCCAAGAATGTTTTCATATGTTGACTAGTGAATCTTGAAAATCATTTTTCTCTTTAAAACTAAGTCTGTCATGATTAATTGTCCTCCAAGCCTCTTATAATAATTTCTTGTACTTTATTTTCCTTTTTTACTACCTTTCTTTTTCTTCCCTTCTTTGTGTGTGTGTGTGTGTGTGTGTGTGTGTGTCTGTCTGAGGACTGAATCCAGGGACTTCTACCACCGAGTTATACCCTTAGCCATTTTATTTTTTATTTCTGGAATAAAGTCTCACTAAGTTGCTAAGGGTCTCACTGAGTTGCTGAGTCTGGCCTCAAACCTGAGATTCCCCCTATCTCAACCTCCTAAGTACTGACAACTGTTTGGAGATCTCAGAGTTTCAGTTCATATCAGGCTGGGTTTGTGGTGCTCAAGACATGGTGGTTGGAAGCAGAGAGAAGGAGAGAGCAAGGGCCCTGCTCTCACATCATGGAGGCTGGAAGCAAGCGAGCCAGCAAGCAAGTAAGGGGATCCAAAGACACAAGTATATTCCCCAAAGTCACACCCCCAGGGACCCACCTTCTCTCGCCATACTCCACCTGCCTAGGTCACCTCCCGATAAATCCATTACAAAGGACTTATGTACTAATGAGATGACAACCCTCATGACTTAATCACATCCACTCTGAGCATAATTGCCTAAGCTCTTCAGGGCACATTCTACATCTAAACAGAACAGTCTGTGATCACTGGGAAGAAGCACCACAATACGTCTTACCTGCCATTGATAGAAGACCCATATTTTTTTGTACACACATGTCATACCCTAGATATTCCTAGTGAAATCAAGAGAGTCCTTCACCCCAGGGACTTCTAATTTATCCTTGTGGGTTTCTATGTGAGATTGATGACCTAGTTGAGGGCCCACTGGGGCCAAAACTAGTTGCAGAGTTAACCTCTCCATGTTTCCATAAGTTCCTGTCTGCAGACATGGCTCCCAGTGGTCCTACTCTGACTAAACCCTGATGGATATGTGTGATTTAAGTCACACCCAGGACAGGGACAGAAATGAACAAAGTGTTTTCTGTTTGTTAATGTCTGTTTGTTAATGAGGACAAACACCTAATGGCATTGTGTACCAAATATACTAGTTATGCAACATGAAGCCAACAGAGGCTCTCGCCTCAGCTGAATGTTGACCTGGTTGGCTCCCTCAATGACTTTGTTACCATGAAAAGGAAATACTGACATGCCCTTCAGGTGCTCCACATGGACAGGTTGTTTGCTTCCAGGGTCAAAATTGATTTCTAAAGGTCATCTTGGAAGTTCACTTTAATGATAATTAGATATTTACTGCCCATCAGTAAGATAAGACATTTTTATTTGGAGGAAAATAGTGATCTGCTCCCTGTGTCTTATTACATGATTTAAATACAAATTTGCTTTTTTTGTGGTGGGGGGTTGAACCCAGAGGCATTCTACCTTCGAGCTACACCCCCAGCCCAATTTCATTTCTTATTTGGAAACAGGGTCTAATTAGGTTGAAGAGAGTCTCACTCTTTGCTGAGGTTGTCCTTGAACCTGTGATCCTCTTGTCTCAGTCTCCCAGGTACTGGGATTATAGGCATGTGCTGCAATCCTCCTGTCTCAGCCTCCCAAGTATTGGGATTACAGGCATGTGCCACCACACCCAGCTTGCAAAATTGCTTTGTAAAATATGCAATTAAGCTGGGCATGGTGGTACTCCCCTGCAGTTCAGTACTTGAGAGGATGAGATAGGAGGATCATAGGTTTTGAGGTCAGCCTCAGCAACTTAGTGAGACAAGGCACCAATTATTATATAAAAAAAATTTAAAAATTAAAAATTTGCATAATAAAATAAAAATGAAAGGGTTGAGTTGTAGCTTGGAGATAGAATTCTTCTGGGTTCAAACCCTAGTGTAACAACAGCAATAAAATATGCATTGAAAGAAAGGGAAACTACATTAAATTATGTTTTCCTCTTCTGATTTATTAATTGAAAATAATAGATACAATTATAATATACAATGTGTGTTTATCTTATCTTATGGTTTTTATATGATATAGATAACTAAACAAACATGACCTTTCTCTCTTTTTCTCTGTCTCCCTTCCTCCCAAGGAAAAATAGTAGAAAGCCATTGAATTATCAAATTAAGAAAACTGCATTTGGCAGAACAGAAATTGTTGTAAATGCATTGCCCTCCCCCCACCCAGTAGTGGCCAGTTTATATTGTAGGCGAAATTCTCATTTTTACCTGAAGCAATTGTCAAAAATTTCAGAAGAGACTGCAGCATTTCTGCTTACCCAGATGTGGCTCAATTTCCACAGATAGTTTGAAAAAGATGCCAAAACCCATATCTGAGAAGAGATAAATAATAGTTTTCCTATTCCTGAAATGTGTGCATAACTCAAACTCAATTTTGACTGAGGGACAAAAGAATGGAATTCTCAACTCACTGTGAGTTTACTTCATGACTGTGGCAGCATTTGCACATTTTCAACTGTATGCTTGATTTCCTACTTTAAAAATATCCTCAAATGCATCAAGCATTAAGCCCTTCTGGCTAAAGACAAGACAAGCATGTGGCAGTATCCATAAAGGTCCCTAAGTTTTTTCCTTTGGGACATTCCTAATTAAAAACTGCTTGGTGCCTGCAAGTGGCTTGAATTGTTCTATATAAAAAGTACCATGAATTCTAAACCTGTATAAGTGTGAAGGTGTGGTGAAGGTGTGGTGTGCTGAGAAGAAGCAAAACCAAGTTCAAATAGGGAAGCATAAAGATGTCTCTTGAACTCATCAAGTAAAAAGGGAATTCAAAGATTGCAGGATTAATTTTCCTTCTCATCTGCCTAGAATTCATTTTTTTTCTTGATTTTGCCCATTGAGTGGTTTTTATAACTTCAGGATGTCTCAATCACCTGGGAGACTGGGATAAACATAAACATATATATATGTATATATATATATATATATATATATATATATATATATATATATATATATATATATATAGAGAGAGAGAGAGAGAGAGAGAGAGAGAGAGAGAGAGAGAAAGAGAGAGAGAGAGAAAGAAAGAGAAAGAGAAAGACAACAGAAAGAAATTCTCAGGGTACCTGAGATGTGAGCTGAATCTAGAATAAGTCCTGAGAACCTGTTTTGTTTTGAGAGTTTCAGAAATGGCAGCTCATGGTGCAGCTTGAGTATGATAAATGATAATTGTCAACCCCCAAACAATAACACAAAACTTGAAAGGAAGAAATACAGGAATTATCTAGTGACAAATTAGACAGCATAGTCCTACACACCTTTACAGCATACCTTTCTGTATTTCCAGCAGCATTAGTTATCCTTAAGGATTCTGAGACCCTCCTGTGTATGAAAAACACAGTATTAGCCAAGTTAAGATACTTGGTCCTCACCCTTGCTCTTCGAGATTTCACTCAGTACACGTGGCCTGGAACCCAGGAATATCTGTTACCTTAATGCCATGAGATTCTGCTGTGGGTGTTCATAGAGTAAATGGGAAGATTCTGCCTATGGGATGCTATTATCAAAATGTTGGACCAAAGATGTCATCTTGGCAGTTTTGTACACTCAGTGGTTTGATACTCCTGTTTAGCCTGGAGGAAAGGACTCTTTCCCTAAAAATTTATACTATCACAAATTAATTGGGAAGAAATAAATCTGTGGTACGCAGTCCCCTGGAATCAGTTGCTCATGGAAGGAAGTAAGCTGAAAGTAAGGACAAAGCAGTGGCCACAACGGAAACAGGGCCTACAATGACCATGATGGAGGCAGCAGATGGAGTTAGGGCCAGGGTCAGCCCAGATGAAGTTGGGGCTAAAGGTGGCCCAGATGGAGCACCTAGTGGCTGTGATTAAAAAGGCTCCAGCAGCAATGATTAAGAAAGGCATGCCTACCCTTTCTGTTGGCAGCCCATCTTGGAGCCCAGGTAATGCTTTGCAAGAGGGCAGTGGAGGCTTCCCCCCAGATTTCAAAGGAAGGCCTGGGAAGTCAGGCAATGTTTGGCAGTGCCAGAATCCCTGCAAGTAGACCCAAATGGGACACTTAGTGAACCTGTGAGGGTGAAGCCAAGGTTGCAAGAAAGCTCCCCAAGATTTAGCAATGCCAGAAATATGGAAGGACCATGAGGAAAAGCTGGGAGCCATGGAGCCATGCTGACATAGGCAGTAAACCACTCATTGTAATCAGCTAGGCCACAGGGGCGGGACTTCTCACTGCTGTGTGCCATGGATGCTCAAAGTGGAGCAGCAAGATCAGATGCTTGCCCTGCCAGATTTTGTTAATGTTTAGGTCTCAGCCCTTCTTTCTATGGCCCTATTCTTCCTTTTGGGAATGCAGATATTTACACTTCACCATTGTATATTGAATGCATCTACTTGCTTTATATTTTGATCCTCATTGTCTTTTACAGGGCTCACTAGAGTTCACCTTGAGTCACAGAGGAAACTTTAGACTTTGGGACTTTTCATCAATGCTGGAACTGTTAGGACTGTGGGAACTCTTGGAGAGGACTAAATGCATTTTGCATTCTCTAGGGGCTGGGGAGGAATGTTATTATTATTAGATTATTAGATATTATTAATGTTTGGAGCTGATGTAATTGAGTCATGATGGTTGTAATCCCAGTGGTGGGTTTATCTGGATGGTCATCCAGGCCAGCAGGGTGTAGCTAGAAGTAGGTCCTTGGGGTGCAGTCTTGGGCATTACATAAATGTATAATGGTTCCTCCTCCCTCTGCTTGCTCTCTCTTGCTTCAGGTCTCCTATAGTGAGTAGCTCAGTCCATGTGCTCTCCCTCTCTACACTTCCTGTTGCCATTCTCTGAGATCCACAGTCCCTGGCCTCACGTGGACTGAACCCCAAACCATAAGAAAATAAATCTTTCCTCTAAGTTATTTGGTCAGTCTTTTAGATTGTAGCTGCAAGAATGCTGACTGGAAGTACGTATATATACATATATATGTATATATGTGTATTTGTGTATATATGTATGTATGAATACATATATCATATATATGTGTGTGTGTATGCATATATACCATTATACTTTTGAGTCAGGAAAGAGTGAAGCTAATGTGCATTATATGTATTTTAATTATGCCATCAAATGGATAATATTAACAACTCCTTCAGTGGTTAGCTCTTTTAACCCTCATAACAATTTTATAAGCTAGCTGTTTTTTCCCTTTAATCAAGAGACCACAAGATTACAAAACTTACCCAAAGTCACTGATTTGGTAAAAGATTTGAATACAGGAGATGAAGGCCAGGGATCTCTCTATTCTTCTCCACTGTTGTGCAATGAAGTTGATTCTTATCAATGAACCCCTAGTTCACCTATGCATATAATGGCAGTGTATGCACACACACACACACACACACACACACACACACACACACACATAGGCATATGTAACATTTGCATGAATTGTTCTTATCACATTTTTCTGGTTAAACATACTGCTGTGTATATCTGGTGCTAATAATTCTTCGCCTTTAGGAATTGGTGAAAATTTAACGAGGTATCGCTAGGAAAGTAAATGCTCAAGTTATGCCCATTTTCCAGCCTATACCACATTTCTGCTTAATGATTTTTACCAGGTTTCCTTCTTGATCTAGTTCTTGGTGATAGTTGCCATGAAATTTTCCTTCAGATCTTAACTATCCTTAGTCCTAACCTAGTGGCTCCATCCCTCAAGTTTCTTGTGGTAAAAATTAAGAGCACAAGGCCTGAAAAACTTAGAGTAAGAAGTTACTTGCTATGTTTTGGGTCTTTACATTTCAGCTTGATAAAATTTTAAAATTCAAAGAATGAATTTCTTTCCATGCAAAAGGTGATCTGTCTCCTATCTTTTGGCAAAAAGATTCTCTGTACTTCTAAGTGTTCTCTGTACTTCTAAGAAAAAGAGAGGCTTATTGTGTCTGTCAGTGTTCTGGCACTATAACAAAATACCTGAGATATTCAACTTATAACAGAAGGTTTAGGGCAACCTTTTTTGGAGGTTAAATGAAATGAAGGAGAAAGAAGATAGGACCAGGGTCATATAATACCCTTCAAGGGCATACCCCCAGTGGTCTAAGACTCCCCAAAAGACCCTGCTTCTCAAAGATTCCAATAGCAGCACCCTGGGGACCAGCCCTTTAGCAGGAGAACATTTGGAGTTCACACAGGATCCAAACAGTGGCACTTATTTTCTAAGCCTCATATTCTCATTCTAGCATCATAATTCATGTCCCATCTCATTATAGCTTATTCAAAATAGTATTAATTACTTCTGAATACTCAAAGAAAGTACCTTGTTGGTGTTTTCAGAATATTGATGGTATTAGAGAATGATGTTCAACTTGATTTGCGCACCTCTGCCCATCTGGAGCTGAATATGTCCTGAGACTCTGACTTGCTTTGCTAGGGAGGTAGATGAATCTTGAGCACTATGCTCTGTGTGGGTGTGTGTGTGTGGGGGGGGGGGATTGGGTATTGTACACAGGAGCTACATCCCAAGCCCTATTTTATTTTTTATTTTGAACCAGGGTCTCACTAAATTGCTAAGGGCCTCACTGAGTTCTGAGATTGGTCATGAATTCCCTATCCTCTTGACCCAGCCTCCCAAGTACTGGGATTACAGGAATATACTACCATGCCCAACAGCACTATGCATTTTAAGCATGTTGATTTGGGCCTTTTTAGGATTGAGCTCTGGATCAGTAGTCCTCTTGTTATTGGTCAACATCCTCTGGTCTATAATGTGTCCATGAACCCTTTTGGCTCACCAAGGGTGGATATGGATTCTATTGTGATAATTATTTCAGAGACCCAGATTCTTTAATTAGGTAATAAAATTAAAATTATGTTTCATTTAAATTACCTTTGGAAATCCATTAAATATTCCCTAAAGTATAGTCTACAATGGGATTTGGTCCTCAGTAGGCCAAGCTAGTGCATTTTTCCTCCAGTGCTGTTTTGTTGGTTGAGGAAACAATGAAGGTGTTGGCAGATGTAAAGGAAACATGTTACACAGCAGCACTTACTTAGCTGTAGTTTGCCTCCTAAGCAGAAGTGTAGTTCACTTGTTAATATTTAGAACTTCAAGATAAGAGGTATTCTATTGATCATTTTAAAATCCAGGTCTTTTCAGAGGAATTCTGATTATTTTCTAGCTTTCCTCAACCAGACAAAATGGGTCCTCTTTTGGGCATAAATAAAACATAGGTATCAAAATTCCTAAGCCAGACATGGTGGCACATGTCTGTAATCCCAATACTGAGGCTGAAGTGAGTAGTGATACTCTCATTAACCTAACAAGACACTGTTTCAAAATAAAAATAAAAAAGAGTGCTGGGAGTGTACATCAAAGGTAGAATGCCCCTGGGTTCAATCCCCAAGACCATAAAAAAAAAGAATCCTGCAACCTTTCCTTAGCACCTAAGAATGAGTGCCTATTGTCTCAAATAATGTATGTTTGAGATTGTTATGTGACTATTAATAATATAATCTGGTGTTTGAAAATGGAGAAAAGCAAGCATTTTTTTAAGGCACTAAGACCATTTTAATGAAATTCCAGTTAAGATGATCTCACAATAAGGAATGATTTTAATGAATTGGTTTGGGCAGATGATTATAATATTTTCTCCACTTCAAATGATTGAGGATTAGCTTAAAATAACCTCTCTTGTCCACTGTGACATATGAGCAACTAGCTGTATTTCATCATAATGAAAAGAGTTCAACATGGTCTTTGCAAAAGAGTCTTTGCAAGAGTTTCAAAACTTGTACAAGCTGGCAATATAGCTCAGTGGTAGAGCATCTTCCTGACATGCAAGAGGCCCTGGGTTCAGTCCCCAGCACTGCATTAAAAAATGCCTTTTAAAGTTTCAAACCTTCCTTAAGCCCATCTTTTTTAATGAAAATGAGCAGAGTTTGAGGAATCCATTTGCTTTCAAAAACAATGATTTGCTTATAAAGTACTTGAAATATCAGTGATAGATAAGAAGTCCAAATTATAAAATATGACATCACAATTTTCTTAGGAACAATATTGGAAAACACCTTGGTGTCTTAGGCATTAATTTAAAGCAAAAAACAAAACTTGATAAAACTGGAAAAAAATGTCTCTTTAGTATTTTGTTGTAATGCATTTTGCAGGATCCATATCATCAAAGAAAATAATGAAAAAAATGGGGAGCTATATTATTACAGTTAGGTTGTTGAGTTTGAGTTAGTGTTAAAAAAAATAAAAACATGCAGTTTTCCAACAAATGCCTACAGAAAGCTTTATGTGAAGTTGCATTGGTTTTTTGTTTTGTTTTTTGTTTTTGCTTTTTTGTTGTTGTTGTAGATCCCGAGAAACAGAATTCATACCCCAAATCCAAAAAGAAAGAAAATATAATTTTGCATTGCAAGAACCCTAGTAAATCATACATACTGTTCCCAAGCTTCAGACACCCTGGTTTAGACTGTGAATTGTGTGAAGCTTATAAAATAAATTTCCCAGGTCAATGTCAAGAAACTCAAACTCATATTCACAAGATTGAAAATGTTATGATAATATCTGCCACTGCAATTCTGTCAGAATTTTATTTTTACATAAATAACAGCCCTGATGAATACAGTAGAGAAAGGCCACAGATAATTTATTCTGAGTTGGTAAGTATACTTTGCAGGGAAGGTATGGTTCCCTGAAAAAAATCACTTAGACCAGCTTCTCAAGAGAGGTAAGTACCTGTTTTTGGTAGGAAGAGAGAAAAAAGAACTCTGCTAAGCAGCCCTGTGCTCCCCTGCATTGATCTACCTTCCAAAGAGTGAGGCTGGGGGTCACATGGCTACATTATGTTCAGGAAAGACTTGGGTCACCAAGCTAGTTCAGAGAAGGCGCCTCCTCCCTATGTCTCTTTCTCTTCCTTTGTAGCCTTCGAATTTCTGATGGCATAGCTTTGAAATGGACATAATAAATTCCAATTATCCACTTATCACTAGGAGAATCACACAACCTATCAGACTTGATGTCTGAGAGAAAAGGACCTAGGTGCCACTATGATTCTAAAGGTTTGTCCAATGTCGTGGAAAGGATGGAACAACCACTGGACAGTAAATATAAATCATTGATCTTATTTCTTATTCAACTTTTACTTTATTTTTTTTTTTTATATATACATTGGTTGGTGCATTGTAGTCTCACATAATTCAACTTTTATATTAAACATCTGTTCATCTCAAAAATAGAATCCTTCTTGTAAGAAGACCTTGTTCCAGTCAGCATCCTTGAAGCTATAATCTAAAAGATTGACCATGTAATTTAGAGGGAAAATGTTTTCTTACAGTTTTGGTTCAGTCCATGTGAGGCCAGGGACCATGGATCTCAAGGACTGGTGGCAGGAGGTGGAGAGAAGGAGAGCACATGGGCTGTGCTCTACACATCATAGAGGCCAGAAGCAAGAGAGAGCAAATGGGGGAGGAGGAACTATAGATAATGCTCAGGCCCCACCTCAGGAGTCTATGCCCTCCAGCCACACCCAGGTAAATCCATTATAATGGATTTATCCACTGCTGGGGCTACAACCCTCAGGACTCAACTATATCAGCCCTGACTATTAATAAACAACTCTTCAAGAGATATTTTATATCTAACTGTAACACATCTCATGTTTGAAAATTGTGCAGGTCAGAAATATACCTTGGAAAAAGTTGATTTAGACTTATATAAGACTACATCTGCTGAAATGTGATTTTACAAAGAATCTAGGTGGAATTTACACTAATATTTTGATACTCTGGATTTCTCCAGTCATAATTTACAGCCTTTGCAACTTAATTAACAGTGAAAAAAAATGGGAAAATCCAGTCACTTTCTCAAACATGAAAAACTTTGAGGTGTTTAAATTAAATGTCTGTTAATTAAATAAAAATAATGAGCACTACTTTTCTTTTTTATTAAGGTAATGACCTTGCTTCCTCTTACATAAAGTACTATATTTCCCAAGGATGTAGTTGAAACTTCAACATTTGTGCTCCTGACCACTGGGTTTATAAATGATACCCACACTTTACTGGTGATGGATTCAGCAGATGTCTATGATTCTGTGGCTTGAGTTCTATCTTGAGATCAGAAGTGAGTCCCTGCTCTGAGTCAGGGACTCATTTTCTGCTTGTAGTCCTTGAACTCATAGACCTATCTCCTCCCAACAAGTAGAATAGAAATCTTATCTCAACTTACATTTTCTATTTTTTCCCTTAAGCCCTAAGTTGAAACTTAACTACAAAGAAGGAAAACTGGTAAGAATTTGATTTGCTTTCATGGTATTTACTTTAGCTATTCTGAAGGAGACCGAATGTGCAATATGGAATGAATGGTTCAACTCTTGATCTTTTTTTTTTTTTTTTTTTTTTTAAGTTTCAACGTAGACTTATTGGATTAGATTTATGCTGGTTGAGTTTGGAAAGGGGGAAGGAAACAGGAGAAAATTCATTAGTCTTCGATGATCTCTGCAAAGAGCTTGCAATAACTAGCAAAGAGATGTGATTGGGAGCTTTGAAGGAGGATTGAATGAGTTTAAAAGTTCTGTGAGAGAGTCAGATAGACTTGGACTTGCATCCTGATTTTAACACCTCATAGATGCATGACCTTGGGCAAGTTAGTTAACTATTAAAAGCTGAGATTCCTCATTTTCAGAATGAGGATACTGGTAATACCATCTACAGGGCTGGATAATGAGCTTAGTCTTTGGCATGGAGCAATTACTAAATGGAAGCCAACAAACAAGAATAATAACTGAGTGGACACTATAGGACAAGGGTGAGTACATGAGCCCAGTTTACTAATCCCATTATTCTACCAACAAATATTAAACACTCACTATCTTGAAGGCCTGCAATGATCTTTTTTCTTTCTTCTTGGCACTAGAGGTTGAATGCAGAAGCATTCTACATCTGAGCTACACCCCGTAGCCCTTTTTATTTTGTTTTTTGAAATAGGGTCTTACTAGGCTGCTGAGAGTCTAGCTAAATTGCTGAGGCTGGTCTTGAACCTGTGACACTTCAATCTTAGCCTCCCAAGTACTAGGATTATAGCTGTGTGCCACCATGCCTAGCCCTGTGATGGTTTTGATGGACAAAGCCCAGTTGTGTCAGTGTGGTAGAGATGGCTTGTTGTCCACCTGAAGTTCATAGTACCACTTTCCTTGTATGAAGTTGTTATTAGGAGGTTGCTGAACAGCCTGGGATAATACATTTGAATCTCCTTGGCACCTCTGTGTGTCCCTGTAACGAGTTCTTGCCAGTGGAATATCAGAGAACATATGACTTCTAGGTCAGGCTTTTGAAATGCATGTCTACATTCTCCATTCTTTCTTTTGTGTGTACTGGATGGTAACAGAGGACTCCCCAGGAAAGGTTGGAAACCCAAGATGGACAAAACCTGGGTCCTTGAAGAGTGGCCAGGAGGAATGCTTCCCACATTGGACTATTAGGTGAATAGTGAATACACGTTTCCTGCTTTACACTATTAAAATTTGGGAGTTAGTTTATTACAGTAGATAGTGCAATGCTAATACCATCAGATAGATTTTTTTTTCTGATACTAGGGATTGAATGCAGGGTCATTCTACCTCTGAGCTACACCCCAGCCATGGTTTATTTTTTGTTTTGAAACAGGGTCTCACTAAGTTACTGAGGGCCTTGCTAAGTTTCTGAGGCTAGCTGCAAACCTTCGATCCTCCTGTATCAGCATCCCAAGTACTGAGATTACAGGCATCTGTCACCATGCATGGCCCATCAGATGGGATTTTCCATAAATGACTTTATACTCTCCAAGAAATAACAAGTAGCACCAGTTTTCCTGATCAATGTTAGCTGGTAGAAGTGTCTGATCAGGTAAAAACCACTTGGGATCTTGGGAATGCATGGCTGTAGAAGGAGAGTTCATCCTTCCCTTTCACTGTGATTTGTCTTTGTTTTCCTTCTGATGGAGATCCGGGATGAGATGCAGATATGGGTTCTTTATGTTCCATTTTTGTTTCTGTTTCTGTTACTTGCCTTACTGTTTGGTGAAACTCAAGGTCGACTTGAGAATTCTTCGCCACACTTCTGTATCATAGAACTGCTCACCACCATTTCTGTCTACTCTGCCATGCTAGTTTGTTGTAGGCTGAAACTAATTCAGGATTTAAGTAAAAATTTAAGCCACATGTGGTGATGCATGCCTGTCATCACAGTACTTGGGAGATTGAGACAAAAGGATCACAGGTTCAAGGTCAGCCTTAGCAACTTAGCAAGGCCCTCAGCATCTTAGTGAGACCCTGTTTCAAAATAAAAAAAAGAAAATAGAGCTGGGGGCTCTATCTCAGAGGTATAATACTCCTGGGTTCAGTCCTCAGTACCATACACACACACACAAAAATTAAATTTTAGAAAAGAGTGGATTCATAGTGTCAATATGGCTGTACTCCATAAACATAAAATGTCATCAAATTAACTTTTAATGCTCAACTTACAATGAATGAAGCCCTATCATAAAATGGCCCTTGACAAACATTTCTTATGTTTTGGTTTGCAAGTGATGCAACAAATTGCTTTTAAAATGTAAATATCATTTCCAGGAAATATTTGGCATCTCTTTCCAGGCAGCTATAAGTGCTTGATATTGTTAGGAAAAGCTTTGCTTTACAGCTTGGCCAAATGTATCCTGTAATTTGCCTCCTTGACTTTTATGTGACTTTTATTAACCATCAGGCAGCCTACAGAAGCAAACACTTATTTTTCGCCTGTTATTACAATTTGGCTGATCGAGGCCACACCCAGCTGGGTGGATCTTGTAATTTTGGCTTGATTCATTCAGATGTGTGGGTTTGGTACAGGGTCATTTGCTGGAGACTAACCTTGCTTGAGGATACTCAGCCCTGCTCCATATGTCCCTTATTCTTTTCCTGGGAATAGTGGACTAGCTCAGGGGCATCTTTCTCTTAAACTGAGAGACAGAGACGCAAGAACAGAAATCCAGTGTTGCAGAGAATTTTTCAAGCTTCTACTTGTATCAGAAATGATGACACCTTGTTAGTCTAGACAAGTCATGTGATCAAATCCAGCTTCAAGAATGAAATAATATACCTTTGGTAACTTGTATTGCTACATAGAAAAGACATTAAATCCAACAAACTTAAAGAATTTATGCTAATAAGACAATGTAACACAATCATTCTGTCTTCCCATTAGGAGACATTCCTTTTCTCATTAAAACTCGCCTGAACACATACATTCCCCACTGGGAGTCAGGCTCAGTGTAATTCATTAAGAAGAAAAAAAATCTATGTTCTTAACCAGAACAAGTTACCTAGTAGGCAACAAATTAATATTTTTGAAGGACTGTAAAGTATTGAACTTTAAGCCATAGCAAAATTTACTTTTTAAAAAATATACGCAAATATGTATTCATAAATATATTCATTCATTCAACACATTTATGGTATTAATAACAGGGTAAGGCTGTGTCTTTAAGGTACAAAATAATAATAATACAATGTTTCTGCCTTCATTCATTTATTTATTTTGTGTGTATGTGCGCGCGCACGCGTGCTACTGGAGATTGAACCCTAACCCCCATCCCTTTTTTGTTTGTTTGTTTATTTGATCTCATTAGGATCTCACTAGGTTGCTAAGTTTTGCAACATTGCTGAGGCTGACTTCAAACTTATGATCCTCCTGTCTCAACCTCCCAAGTATTGGGATCATAGGCGTTTACCTGGCTTGTTTCTGCCTTTTAACGAGTAAAAATTGGAAAAATATCCCCTCCTAGAACCATCACCAAAATAACTCATAACAAAAGAAGAGTCCAATAAGGACATGATCTTTTAATACTCATTTTATGGATCTCACCACAACGTCCACCTAAGTAGGGTACATTTTATTAGCCATGTTACTTAATGTTATGTTAAAAAGCTTTTGTTAACAGTCGATACTATTGGATGTAATGTGAGATTTCCCACAGGGCTCTGTTGAAATGGAAGAAAAATAACAAACACAAAAGCTCAGAATCACTATATTTACACGATGTGTTAAAATGGGCACTGTTATAGAAAAGAATTCAAATAGCAGGTCCAAGACTGGTATCCTTAGAAAAATCTTTCAACACTGGTCCTTGCCTAGGAACTGGGATTTCAAAAGGGCTCTCACCACTCCAGGAATTGATAAGAATTTCCATTGCACCTAAGCTGTTTATGCAAGCAATATAGTGCATACTGAATAACTGTTTTCCTTTGGGGGGTCCGGCATCTTAGTGTATGTGAGGCAGAGGGTACCTGAATGACCTTCCCCTTGTAGCCCTGGACTCTTGAGTCCCAGTGAGCTTCCCTCATAGGCAACATATTTTCCTCTGCTGGGGAATTAAGCACATTCCAGATGACTCCATTAGGTGCAGATGGGGAATCTTGTGCTTTTCTTCCTAAGAACTTTACCCCATGCAGTTTCCCCACGTGAAGTGCTTTGTGCTTTTCTGCTGTGATGAATTACAGTCATCGGGTGACTATATGCTGAATCATCCTAGTGAATCATTGACCCTCAGTATGTTCTTAGGGACCTCTGACTCAAGTACAGTCTTCTGTTTCCTTGTTCCTGATTTCAAAGGTGACATTGCATGGCAAACTCATGCATCCATTCAAGAGAAATTCACTGAACATTTACTATACAACAGACGCTGTCCTAGAATTGGGGAATCAATTTGTAAGTCCCACCTGGCACCTGCCTTCATGGATGTTGGATTTAACAGAGTTGAAATAATAGACTACTCAGATGAAGGCAGATTTATTTTATTTTCTCTTTGTCTCTCATGAGA
Source organism: Graphiurus murinus (assembly GCA_004027655.1). Taxonomy (NCBI): domain Eukaryota; kingdom Metazoa; phylum Chordata; class Mammalia; order Rodentia; family Gliridae; genus Graphiurus; species Graphiurus murinus. The sequence continues at coordinate 20,022 of PVLC010004491.1, forward strand.
AACATATCAACTACTTATAGAACAGTAAGCAAAATATTTAATTCTTTTAAAAAGCACTTGACCAAAATTTAGTACTTGACTTTCTGTTTTTCCTTAAGAAAAAAAGTTAATTATATCCCATATGAGTATGAATATCATAAGATTTTTTTAACTCATTAAGGATATAAAAGCATTTGTTAGATAATCAATGTCCAGATATGTAGGAAAAGTACTAAAATAGTTACTTTATGTTTTTAAAACCAAGTTTGCCAAAAGTACTCCAAGGACGCCACTTGCAAGAGAAAATAACAGATGCCACCAATGTACTATAGCTAAAAACTCTACTGCTATGAATTCCGACAACAAGTTCCAATAATTCCTGAATGGCAGCAGAACATACCAGGTATTGTATTTGATTTTAAAAAGGGACTTCAAGGCTTCTTGAAACAATTAGGTCAGATGTCATATTTGCAATGCATATGTGGGTTTCAGGAGGAATCAGATGGTGGAGGGAAAATAATAACATTATTACCCCCACTGGAATTTTTTTTAAGTGACAGTGACATATTGGAAACTCAAATGGCCTGCCCACTTCTGCAGCTCCACGCACAGTTTTTCTGGGTGCAAATCAGCCTCTGGTTTTTTTTTTTTTTTTTTTTTTTTTAAGATGTGCTTAAAGCATTAGAACCAGATTAAATTAGCTCTCATCTGTATGCAAGTGGGAAGAATTCGATGCCTTTTGTGTCAACCTGCAAATATTTCCTCTTCTTATATCGACTTCCTCTGGGAGGCTGAACAACCCGGATGGGATAGAAGGAAGTGCCACCATGATCTAATTTCTTTCAATTACTCTGGCCTGTGCTAGAGCATCCATCTTATGTTTTATGGTCACCCATTCATCTCCTCTGCTTTGCTGCCTTTGTAAACTCATCATTAACAATATATGAGAAGAGAGGTTCTTCAGATTTGAGTATAACTATGATTTGTTCACGGCTGCTAGCCCACAGGGCTGGATTGGCTTTTGTTATGAATCATTTGTGCACATGATTTAATATATGTTTGGGTCGTAAGTCTGGCTTTGATTTTTAAACATTTGACAGGTCGAGTCAATCTTGCGTGAACATAAGTAAAAGGCAGCGTGCGTTCAATATTATCTCCCCAAGCATAGGGTTTTCAGGCATGTAATCACTGGAGCTCATGGCGATTGTGAATTCAGAATCATTTTGAATTTGGAGTTCAACCTGTATGCTTGTTACCCACAGTCTCAAACAGAAATAATTGTCAAGAGAAATTGAAAAGAGATGGGAACATTGAATTATGAAGCATTGAAAACACTAAATTTCACTAAAATAGCATGATCTGTGTTGTTCAAAGTTCTGGACTCTCTTTGTTCTATGTGTTTAGATGAGTTAATCAACATTCTACTGCTTACTTATTTGTAAAACGAGGCTAAAAATAGGATCTCCTTCCTACAATTGATGTGTGTGTGTGTGTGTGTGTGTGTGTGTGTGTGTGTGTAAGACTAGGGATATTCAACCTCCAAGCTACACCCCCAGTCCTTTTCTTATTTTTTATTTTGAAATAGAGTTTCTCTAGGTTGTTCAGAGTCTCATTTACATTGCAGAGGCTGGCCTCAAACCTGTAATCCTCCTTCTCGGTCTCTCGAGTATTGAGATTACAAGCATACACCACCATGCCTGGCTCCTGCAATTACTTTCAATATCAGATGAGGCAGTTTTTGAAACAGGAATATCTCAGTCACTCTGTAAGTGTCACCAGCAGTGTGAATATAATTTTTTTTAAGTTAGTGAGCATACAGAGTAATGCAAAAAATCCTAAATGCTATAGTTCAATGAGTTTTCAAAAATCTAAACACATCAATATAGATTGCATTGCCATCAAGAGACAATTTATCACCTATTCTTTCTAAAAACCAGCCCCCCTCATCCCCAAAGGTAATTAGTAACCTGATTTCTGTCTTTATTGATGAGTTTTACTTGCTTTTGAACTTCATCTATAGATTTTTCTACTTTATGCAGGCACCACCAGCTCTGAGAATAAAGATGTATTCTTACTTTCCAACTATCTCTTTTTCTCCTTCTCTCGTTGCACTGGGTAGGAACTACAAAAGGATACTGACCAAAAATCAGCACAGTAGCCATCTTCAACTTGTCCCTGTCTCAGGGGGAGAGCACTTAAAAATATCATACATTTTGTATGATCTTTACTGCATTTTTAAAGATATCAGAGCTGAGCGTGGTGGCACACACCTATAATCCTAATACTTGGGAGGCTGAGACAGAAGGATCATAGGTTTGAAGATAGCCTCAGCAACTTAATGAGACTCTCAGCAACCTAGTGAAACTCTGTTTCAAAACAACAACAACAACAAAGTCCTGGGAGTGTAGCTTGAAGGTAGAATGCCCTGGGTTCAAGCCCCAGTAAAACACACACACACACACACACACACACACACGACACACACACGGGACACACGACACACACACACACACGCGACACACAGGAACACACAGATATCAAGTAAGGATACTACTTTCAATTCAACATTGGTTAGGAGTACGTTTTGTTTTGTTTTTAATAAAGAATGTGAATTTTATCACAGTTTTTTTTCCCCTGTATCTGTTGGTGTGATTTTATTGTCTTTTTCTGAATAATGCTTCAAATTACATTATCACAGAATAAATCTTCCTTAGTTGTGGTGTGTCATCCTTTCTATATATCTGTAGATTTTATATTTTGATGAGAATTTTACATCTGTGTAGATGAAAAAGATTTGCTGTAATGTCCTTTTAAGGATATGTATCAAAATTTTTGTCTCCTCCTTTTTGAAGTTTTTATTTCTATTATTAAATATTTGGAAGAACTACTTCTTAAGCCATCTGGATGTAAGGGTTCTTATGAAAATCACCACATTTATTTTTTGTTTATTGTTTCTTTCCTTTTCATTTTGGGGGAGGATTAATTCGTCTCTTTTTTCTAGTTTCTCAAGATTCTTAACTTTTGTTTTTTTATTTATTTTTATTTTTATTTATTTATTTATTTATTTTTGCGGTACTGGGGATTGAACTCAGGGGCGTTCTACCTCCTAGCTATACCCCCAACCCTATTTTTTATTCTTTATTTTGAAACCGAGTCTCACTAAGTTGCAGAGTGCCTCACTAGGTAGCTGAGGCTGGCTGCGAACCCGGATCCTCCGGTCTCAGCCTCCCCAATGCTGGGATTACAAGTGTGCGCCACCACGTGTTATTTTCTAATATATGCATATTAAAACTTCAAATCTGCCTCTATGCTCTGTATCATTTCTATCTTAGAAGACTTGATACTTTGGACTTTCACTGTAATTTAGATTCAAATATTTTCTAATTTTTTGTGAGTTATTTCTAGGTTACATTTTAATAGCTAATTTACAAGAAGCTGAGGATATACTAGTTATTTTTATTATTAGACTCATTAATTAATTGTGTTATGTTCCAAGACCATAGCCAGAATTACTTAAATCCTATACAATTTAAAATTTATTTGAGGGCCAATGTATACTGTAGTTTGGTAGATGTCCTATGTAGGCTCACAAGGTTCATATATTGGTGTGTGTGTGTACATACATGTGTGCATTGCTGGGGATTGAACCCAGGGGAATTTTACCTCCATGCTACATCCCCAGCCCTTTAAAAAAAATTTTGTTTAAATTAAAATAGGGTATTGCTAGGTTGTTGAGGCAGGTCTTGCACCTGTGATCCCCCTGTCTCAGCCTCCCAAGTACTGGTATTACAGGTGTACATCACCACGCCCAGCTTATATTGTCATTTTTGAGTGTTGGTTTCCATGAGTGTCAATTAGGTGAAATTGGTTAGAAGTAGTGTTCTGTTCTTCCATGACATTACTGGTTTTATTCCACCCACTTCAGAGTGGAAGTCACTAATCTCTAGCTTCTCATGGATTCTTCTACTTAATTTTGACAAAAACTAGTCTTTGTAAACAAATTGATGCTTGACTATTGAATCTTAATATCAGTTGATATTACCTAAAATTTTTGTTTTGAATATTGCTTTACTTAGTTGATAGGCACTGGATTCTTGTTTGCTTACTTACTAATATAACTTTCCTAGAAGACATTATTGTCCTAAGTCATAGCATATTTTCTTCTTGGAAACCTGAAGGTTATTACAAATGATATGCTAAATTTTGTTTTATTTCTCAATAGGTTAGTGGGTAATACTAAGGATTCCTAATTGTCCTGAAACTGGCAAAGTTAAGCAGATTAGCTTATGCCTTAGAATTAGGGCTTCATCAACTATACATAGTTAGGTATTCAGCTTTCCCAAATGGAAACCTCAGAGCATCTTGAAATGGTAAATGAGTGAACCATCAGCCCAGGATTACCAAATGGTAATAGTTTTTTTTTTTTTATATATATATCAACAAGCTAGATATTGCAAGCTAAGCTCTTGCTGTCAATCAGGAAGGTAAATTACATGTCTTATGTGTGAATTCCCTAATATAGCAGGTTAGGGTTCTATTTCAAATATAAACGATGGGATCCTAAAGATGATGTTTTATGAATGAGCCAAATAGGACAAGTTTCAGGATCTGACCCTTAAGTGTAAGACCAAGAAATTGCTTTACTAGTAAATTTAGTTTGACTTCTTATATCTTTTAGCAAATATAAGGGAATAACACAACTGGCTCACTGCTGGAATTTCACTTTAACTCTAGGGTGTGTATTTAGTACCATCCCAGTGTGGGAATTTAAAATGTGTCATTGTATATTCTGAAAGAATAAGGAATGTCAAAATGCTGCAATAGTCTTTGTCAGTCTTCCTTTTTCTTTTCTAATTTCCTTATATTTCAAAGCTAGAATCAGGGAAGCTTATTTTTATCAGAATGTTCTAAAGAATTCCCTGATAAATATTGGTCATACCCAGGCCAGTGGTCCGACACTCCAAAAAGTGACTCCTATTTTTCTCTACTCCAAAAAGCAGAGCTATAATGGAGCCAAAGAGATCCTTTCTTTTCTTTTTTCCTTTCTATTTTTGGCACTGGCGATTGAACCCAGGAGTATTCTGCCTCTGAGCTACGCCCTCAACCCTTTTTAAATTTTCTTTTTGTTTTGAAACAGGGTCTCAACAGGTTGCTGAGATTCTCACTGTGTTGCTGAGCATGGTCTCAAACCTGTGATCCTCCCGCCTCAGCCTCTCAGGTAGTGAGATGACAGGTGTATGCCTAAAAGGGATGCACATCTACCCAAAAGGAATGCGTTTCTATATTCATCAAATAGTGAAATAAGTTTCACTTTTTACTTCATCTGAATGGATCAAACAGAAATTAGACCAGAGAACTTGCAGTTACTTGTAGAGGGCATAGGTCCAAAACTTAATACATAGGCACAAGTAAAAACTATCTCACCAAACCTCAAAGACACAAGAAATAAAAGGAGGATCAATATGTGGGATTGCATTAAATTAAAGAGCTTCTGTGCATCAAAGGAAACTATCAAGAACCTCAACAGAGAACCAACAGAATAGGAGAAGATTTTTGCCAGCTGCTCCTTTGATAGAGGACTAATATCTAGAATATACAGGGAACTCAAGAAACTCACTGCAAAAAAATAACCCAATCAAAAATGGACAATGAACCAAATAGACACTTCACAAAAGAAGAAATACAAATGGCCAATAAATGTGTGGAAAAAATGTTCCACATCATTAGCAATCAGAGAGATGCAAACCAAAACTACCCTGAGATTTCACCTAACACCAATTAGAATGGCAATCATCAAGAACACAAAAACAACAAGTGCTGGTAAGGATGTAGAGAAGTAGGAACTCTAATGCATTGTTGGTGGGATTTCAAATTAGTGCAACCACTTTGGAAAACCATGGGGATCCTCAGAAGAGTGGGAATGAACCTACCATATGACCCAGCAATATCACTTCTGCGTATCTACTCAAAAGAATGGAAACTAAACTACCAGACTGCTACATGCATGTCTATGTTTATAGCTGCACATTCACAATTGCCAAACTATGGAACCAGCCAAGATGTCCATCAGCAGATGAATGGATTACAAAACTATAGGATATGTACACAATGGAATTTTACTCAGCCATAAAGAAGAACAAAATCATGTCATTTGCAGGGAAATGGATGGAATTGCAGAATATTATGCTATGTGAGATCAGTCATTCACAAAAAGTGAAAAGTCAGATGTTCTCCCTAATATGTGAAACCTAGGGAGAAAATGATATATAAGAAGGCCAGACAAAGAAGGAGAAAACTTAGATGTGTAAAGCAGGCTACCTAACTGAGGGAGATGGGAAGGCAGGGAGAGGGAAACACCCTAATGCACATGATATATATCCACAAACTTATCAAAGTCAATTACTGTGCTGAACATGAGAAGGAGGGTAGGGAGAAGGAATGGGATGGTAATTGGGGAAGGGCTAAATGAGTGATGTATGTATGTATGCGTCTACCAACCTGTACCTCATCAAGATGTATGATTACAATGCACCGATAAATTTTAAAAAAAGTATCATTTCAAATGCACATCATAGAATTGGCCTGAGTTCCAATGTCAATCTTTACATTCGCTATGGGGAAGGCACCAAATGCTGTGTGCATGTCTGTATTACTACAAACTACATTACAGTACAATATGAAACTCTAGTGCACCAATAAAAGTACAAAAAAGAGAATTAGCCAAAATCTACATTTTTAGTTCTTCTACATATAAACACTATGATGGATATTCTTGTTACATGTGTTAGGAAAAATGAATTAAATAGAATGCTCTTTAAAATTCTGTTGTGTGTGTGTGGTACTGGGAATTAAATCCAGGAGTGTTCTACCTCCAGGAAACACCTCCAACCTTTTTTCATTTTTTAAACAGGGTCTTACTTAGTTCCTGAGGTTCTCACCAAGTTGCCATTGCTGGCCCCAAACCTGCTATCCTCCTGTCTCAAGCTCCCAAGTACTGGAATTCCAGACATGTGCCATTGCTCCTGGCTGTAGTTTAATTTTAGATTTTGTATCCAGTTTAAGTTCCTTTTTGTAGATGGTGTATGATGAGGGTCCATCTTTATTTGTTTGCATATGGAGATCCAGTTTTCCCAGTACCATTAGTTGAAAAGAGAGTCTTTTCCAATTAAATGTTCTTGATGCCATTGTTGAAAGTCAACCATAAAAGTTAAGAGTTTATTTCTTGGTTCTCTAGTCTATTCTATTGTTGATGTTGTATCTTCTTGCCAGTTCCACACTGTTTTGATTACTGTGGTGTTATAGATAGATATAGTGGAGTCATGAGGGTTGCACAAAGCAAAATTTCATCTATACCTACAAAAATATTATTGGAATTTTGATAGAGATGACATTGAGTCTATTGATTGCACTGGCTTTTATTGACATCTTAACAGCATTAAGTCTTTTAACCATGAACACAGAATGTCATTCATTCAGGTATGTCTTCCTTAGTTTCTTTCAGCAATATTTTGTCACTCTCAGTATATGAGTCCAGACCTCCTTGGCTAAGTTTATTCTTAAGTATTTTATGATTTTTGATGCTATTGTAATGTAATTTTTTCTTGATTTCTTTTTTGTATTGGTTATTGCTAGTATACAGAAATGCAGCCTCTTTTTATATGTAAATTTTGTATCATGGTACCTTACAAATTTTTTAGTATTAGTGTGCTCTCTTTCTCTCTCCCATTCTGTTATTCTATATCATTTGAAAAATATCAAGGATGTAACTATAAAGGGAATTTCTGATTTGTACTGAGAAGTCCATTTAAGTGGCAATACCTTTCATGTTCTACCACCTCGTGTTCTGATTCATTTTTATCTAGTGGCACAGAAGGGAGATTGTGGTAAGTAATGTTCAACACTCAATGAATCTGCCTATCTAATCTCCATCCATCACTTTTACCGCTCTTAGTTAGAAATCAAAAGCCTTCTAAGAAAACAATACTTGCAATGAAGAACGATACTTTCAACATCCAAGTAGGAAAGATTTAAACAAAACTAAAAATCAGTATGCAGTGCAAGAGACTAAGGCTGAGTTTTTACCAACTGGCAGTCTCTCAAGCTGAGAATTTGGCATATGGAATTTTCATTTGAGCAACAAAATGCATCTAATGGTGCAATTTGCATTTCTTAAATGCACATCAAAAGCAAGAGTAAATAGAAGACATTTTAATTCTTGAAGCAAAAGAGGTTGCAGACCCTTGCAGGCACTGTCTTCCAGGAGTCTTCTTGGCTTACAGCACATTAATGAAACTATAAAAGGAAATGAGAAATTAGGTTAACTTAGTAATAGATCATGCAAGATGGAGAACTCTGGGATATGTGTGCTTTCAATAACTATTTGCACATGTATTTTATACATAATGCTAGAATGTTTAATTCTTAAAACCACGCCCCCAAATTATCTTTTACTATTAAATGTTTTGTTCAATGTTGAAAGAAATATTAATAATACCATAGAGGAGCAATACTGGAAGGCTTAACAGGCTGACAGGAAAATCCCAGGTTCAAGACCAGCTTCAGCAATCTAGGGAGACTCTCAGCAACCTAGCTAGACCTTGTTCCAGAAACAAAAATAAAAATGGCTGGGGGTGTACCTTGGAAGGAGAATGCCTCTAGGTTCAATCCACAGTACCAACAAATAAAAATAAAGAGACTTTACATGTGAGAAGCCCATAGCTAACATCATACTTGATAGTAAAAGACTTAAAGTATCTTTTCTTCCTAGTAGGAACAAGAAAAAAATGTTTTCTTTTTTACTATGTCTATTTTCGTTAGATATTGAAAGTTCTAGTTAGAGCACTTTGGCAAGAAAGCATCATAACAGACATTCATGTTGAAAGATATAAAATGGTAGAAACTCCTGAAGATCACATATACACTCACATGCATACACACACTTGTTTATTATGCACTTCAAAATTATTCCTATATTTTTATATGCTTTTTATCTGTGTATTTAATATGCCCTTTTTAATATACATCTATTAAGAAGTATACTTAATTAATAAAGTTTAAAATTCTAATTTGTTGCCATTTGAGTCACTTAAAATGAGATATAAATGATATCACTCAAAAGAGATAAGTTGGTACATTTATTGAAAATGAATTTTTATTTAGAAGCCCAAGTGATATTGATTAAGGTTATTATAATATAAATTGAATCTAAAAATATATGGCTTACATACTTTAGTAATATGGCAAGGCATGTCCCAAATAAATATAAGAATATGATTTAGTAGAAAGTAATTTTATCTGTGAAATTCTAGGCTCATACATACTTGGCAAAAGTTATAAAGTAAGAATTATTCCAAGGTATTCTATTAAAAATAAGATTGAGTCTTGCCATCATACCTTTTACTGGGAAGCTAAATTTATTTTAAGTCTCTTCATTTTATACTAAAATCCACTTAATATACTTACTAATCTACTGACATTTTTTCCTCTAAAGTGACACTGTGGTTTTGAGTTCCCAGTCTTGCTCTACAGGGCAAAAAATAATATGATTTTACAAATCACATTAATGCTTTCAAAAATTAGAAATTCACCAATGGGTCTTTTAAGGGAACTAAAATAACAGTATGCATACTGGTCTTAAAGGATTAACATGATAGATCAAGGGTACATTTTCTACCTGAAATCATATTTTGTGGGCCTTGTCTTTTATTGCATTAAAGTCTGATAGGTGTATTATTATTCATTAGGTTTTATTTTGACATAGGAAAAAAATTTAAAATTTTGGAGAGATTTTTATCAACTTACTATATGATGTGAGCGAACACTCAAACTAGCCAAGAGACAGTGAGACCCACCTGCTGTGATTCACTGTCTGTATTCTGGATTCTGCCGTTTACACAGCTGAGAAGTGGAGCTGAAGTCACCTCATATCTCTGTCTACTAAATCAGACTAGTAGTCCTCACCATCTTGCTGGGGAAAAAATTGTTAACCTATAACTTTTTTAGACAATGTTTAAAGTCTGTATGCTGATTGTTATTTATAATTATCTTTTTTTAAAGAAATGAGCCATGCAGTGTTAAAAATGGACATTTTTAGTTACCTATCTGATTTTTATTTACTTTTGCCCAAAGAAATCCTACTATATAAACATGGTTGTTTAAATGAATCCTGACACATTATGAAGATAAGACATCAGAGGGCTTTAAAAAATAATGTTCTGTAATTTATTTGATAATTTACTTTGAGCATTCAAGCATTCACTCACTTTCTCCAGGAACAGTGTGCGTGTGTGTGAGTGTGTGTTACTAAGATTGAATATAGGGGCATTCTATCTCTGAGCTACATCTCCAGCCCTTTTTACTTTTTTTGTTTTGAAACAGGTTCTCGCTAGGTTGCTGAAGCTGGGCTCAAACCTGCCATTCTCATGTCTCAGCCTCCCAAATACTAAAATGACAGGTGTGCACCACCACGTCCTGCCTCCAGGAGTAGCTTTTGAGTTCCAATCACTGAGGATGAGGGTTTTAACAAGACCAGTATGGCACACTAACTTTGTGGAGTTCAGTAACCCTCAGGAGGCAAATGTAAGCTTCTATCACCCATGTTATAAAGTGGGATGCATCCTACCCAAGCAACAGTGAGAGATTTTAACAAAGAAGCCCCACTGACACTGAAGGCTGCCATTTTCTGGAAAAGGGATGTGTAAGGTGAGACTTAAAGGATGAAGGAGAATTTGCCCAGTGGAATTGTGGAGACAGGAACAGCCTGCTCAAGATTCCAAAGCAGGGAATGAGACTAGAAAGGATATCTACTCAGTGGTTGCCTGTTCTCCAATTTCCCTTGCAGACTCTCAGTGGTTAATCTTTACCTTGTAACCCGCCTGTCATATCCCGACAGGTGAGCACACCTACGTTTGTCTGTCCTTGTGGGCATTTTTACTTCCTAATGCTCTCAAGTATGATACATTTCTTGACATATGCATGCAATTTTATGGCTCAGTGATCTAGAAATAAAGATAATGGGGAAAATCAAATAGCCAATTGATGCAAAATTCACTTTTTTCACCTCAGTCACTTATGTGGTAGAAACTGCTGGTTTTCTCATAGGTCCATCTTCTCAAGTAATATGCCTCCCCAATTCTTGGTACCTGTCTACTCCAAGATGATATTTGCTAGACTCTCTTGCAAATAGACATGGCCATGCAAGACAATTGTCAGTCACATGTGAGGGGAAGAGACAAGTAGGACTTCCGGGCCATGACCTTCAAGGCCAAGAATGTGATTGCTCCTCTGTCTTTTGCTGGAAAGGCAAGCATTGCATTAGGGACTTGAGCAGCCTTTCAGACCATGACATGTGAGCCATCTGTTGAGGCTGACAGCACACAGAGATGGAGCCCGGGGACCCAACACCATGGCCCTGCATTGCTTCTGTTGTGGGGCTTGACACACCCACTCGTAATTTGTTTGAAGTAAAACTGACAAACTTGAATCCAAACATAATCACTCAGAACTGTTTCTAAGGATTTCTGAAGGAGCCCTTCCTTTTCACTGGGTCCTTAAAATTAGGTAATTTTCCACCATGGTATGGTAGATTCCAAGTAAAATGTAATCGTTGGAGCATGCAACTGATGGTAGAAGTCCTTAGATTTGAACTCATTCTTTTCTGACATCCCAAGGATTAGCATTCTTTCTAAAATGTGTTTGCCTACTTATATGACTAAATAAACATCTAGTCTCATTTATGTAATGTCTAGACTTATATTACTGTCATAAATATACAGCATTATTTTCAAAACTTCAAGGATGTTTTCCTTCAAAAAGTTCAGGTCAACACACACATGCATAACAACAACAAAAAAAAAAAAACTAAAAATTGGGTTTGGAGTGTAGTTCAGAGGTAAAATGCCCCTGAGTTTAATCCCCAGTACCACCACCACTACCACAACAAAAATGGGTTAGGTATATGTGTCACTTTGTTACAACTATTTAGCTCGTCCCCTAAGTGATCCTACTGTACAGTGGCTAAAGAATCTAGATGTTGTTTTTCTCCCTGGCAACAATTCAGAAGAAGGTAGATTGTCCATCATGGAAAGACAGCTTTGCTCTCTGTGGTGATCCATGTGTCCACCTATGTTTTTCTTCTTCTTATTCCACCACCTTCTGAATTAGAGACTAGCAAACGGGGCCAGAGAGTAAGTATTCTAAACTTTAAGGGCCATGCAGTCTCTGAGGTCTCTTATAACAACTACTTAATTCTGCTATTATAGCACAAAAGAATCCATAGGCAAAATGTAAATGGATGGGTGTTCTAATAAAACTTTACTAGCAAAGGTGGGGAGCAAGTTTGGTTTGGCCCCTGGGCTTCAGTTTACTGGCTTTTACTGTACTGTTACCATGCAAGTAACTTCTTACCACACCCATGCTCTGGCCCATTAAAAGGGTTAAGAAGGAAATAGAGGGGAGGTGGCTTTGTTTGATGATGAGGGAGATGTTGCGATCATCACTCCCTTTACACTGCATCGATTAAAACATAACCCCACTGCCTTAAAGGAAAGGTTAGAATCATCCTAGAGCTAGGAACTCTGAGGCTTTTTAAAATGTGAAGGCATATGGGGAAGGATGGTTTATTTATGAAAAAGAAGTAGGGGAGAAAACGAATCTTTTTTCCTACAGAGTAGATTTGTTCTTTTGTATCTTATAGTCTGCCAAGTGACAAAATCCAATAGCTGCAGTGGTGTATGCCTGTGATCTCAGTATTTGGGAGGCTGAGACAAAAGGATAGCAGGTTGGAAGCCAATTTCAGCAACATAGTGATACTTTGTTTCAAAATTAAAAAAAAATAAAATAATGCTAGGTTTGTAGCTTAGAAGTAGAATGCCCCTGGGTTCAATCCCCAGTACCACATTAAAAAAAAAAATATCTGTCATATGGTATGATGCTATGATGCTTATACTATTATATCTATGAGCAATATACAACCACACATACTTCTATGGATATGGCTAAGAGAGCAAGAATTCTGGTTGTAGAGAAGAAAAAGAAATCAGAGAAGGATGGTGATATTCGAGCAAATCTTAAAAGGTTAAATAAGCATTCGTCAAACAAACACATAGAGGAAAGGGGACCCTTATGGAAAAAGTCACAGAATTGGGTTAGGATGAGCAAGGATTTGCTGTGTTAAGAAAGTACCATGAAAATTCAGTGACCAAAAACTGGTGAGATTTGTTTCTTTCCCACTCCACGCCCCTAGCCAGGGGCATCTCATCTCTTTTTGTTGTTGTTGTTTTGTTTGGAAACAGTGTCTAGCAAGGTTGCTGAGAGTCTCACTAAATGCTGAGGCTCATCTCACCCTGATCCTCCTATCTTAGCCTCCAGGTACTGGGAGTATAGGGGTACTCCACCTCATCCACCTGAGATTTATTTCTTCATCATGATAAAGGGCAGTCTGAGCTCCGCAGAGACTCGCCCTTTCTAATGCTAGCAGTGTGCTTACCAGGTAGAGCATTGCCTTCCACATCAAGAAAGGGCTCATGAAGACTTTTTCCTGGATCCTGTGCATCCTTTCTGTTCACATTTTCTTAGTCAAAAAAGTTCCAAGAAGCCAGAAGTATGATCTTACTGTGTATCTCAGGAAGATTGCAGGGGATATTTGTGAAGACTAATGTCAACCACAGTTACTAAGGAATCAGAGCTCAGCCTGCAGGAGTAGCCAGGAGAATGGTGAAAAGCTCTTCATAGAGCGGTGCTCTTACCTACATAAAACTATCTAATGCACTTACAAGAGGGGCCATTCATAGGAAAGACCCCGTGGCAATAGTTCAGAGGTTGGATTATAACATAAAAGATGGAAAGTAGAGACCAGATAGGAGACCTAATGCACAGAAAGCAGATGCAAAAACAGTTTCCTCCCAGAAGTCAAATGGGTATTACTGGTGAAAATTTGGAATGTGTGGATGAAGGCTAGAAGAGTCAGGAAGGTAACACAAACCTGTGCATGTAATAAGATGGTCTAGAACCATACACATGCACACTGATAAAATCTGTGTGTGTGTGTGTGTGTGTGTGTGTGTGTGTATTACTGGGGATTGAACCCAGGGACATTCTACCTCTGGGCTACAACCCCAGCTCTATCTCATTGTATAATTTTGATTATACAATGATCAAGTGGTTGAGGCTGGATGTGAACCTGTGATCCTCCTGTCTCAGCTTCCAAAGTACTGGGCTGATAGACGTGAGCCACAGCGCCTGACACACTGATGAAATTTGAGATAGGTCTGTAAATGGTGCCACTGTCAATTTCATGGTTCTGTTATTATATGCTGGTTATGTAAAATGTACCCTGGGAAGCTAGGTAGGGCACAGTGTGCATCTCCCACATGATTATCGTACTTCTTATTAGAAACAATTATTTTTTATTTTTTGGTGGTGGTGGTGGTACTGGGGACTGAGCCAATGGGCATTCTACCTCTGAGCTATACCCACAGCCATATTTTATTTTTTTTATTTTGAAACAGGGTCTCACTAGGTTGACAAGAGTTTCACAATTTGCTGAGGCTGTCCTTGATTCTGTGATCCTTCTGTCTCAGCCTCTCAAGTACTGGGATTACAGGCATGCACACCACATCTGGCAATAACTATTTTTAAATTAAAAAAATTTAAACATCAAATGGCCTCAATATTTTTAGGGAATGTTTTTAACTGATTAATAATCTTCATTTGCAAAGTGCTTTGTAATTTCTCATTGCTTTGAGATATATCATTTATCCTCATAACAATTCTGATATTTAAAAGATGTAGTAGTAGCCAGGCGTGGTGGCACACGCTTGTAATCTCAGTACTTGGAGGCTGAGGCACAAGGATCGCAGGTTCACAGCCAGCCTTAGCTACTTAGTGAGGCCCTCCATGACTTAGTGAGACCCTGTTTCAAAAATAAAGAATAAAAAATAGGGCTGGGGGTGTAGCTCAGAGGTAGAATGCCCCTGGGTTCAATCTCCAATACCACACACAGAAAAAAAGATGTAGTATTTGTTGGTATCTTGGTGCATATGGGAAAGCTTTCTACTGGCAAACTAAAGACCATAGAAGAGAAAAATGAATAGACATATACAAGAAGTTTTTAAAATCTATACTCACCCTGCTTTGACACCTTTTCAAATGGAATATTGTTACTGGATGCCTCCCATTCCAGGCATCTAAAAGTGATGTGTCTTGGAGACATATTTATGAGACATTAAGCATAATCACATACTATCCTATAAAGAGCCTGAAATTGACATGTTTTTTAGTTGACCAAAGAAATAGTATTTTAAAGCCCAAATAAAAAGACCCAATGCTTTCTTTTTCTCAAAACATAGGGTGGAAAAAGTGTGGGTTTTAAAAATCTTTCTAAAAGTCTTTAGTGTTAGGGGTGTAGCTCAGCAGTAGAGCACTTGCCTAGAATGTGTGAGGTCCTGGGTTCCATTGCCAGCTCCCACCACCACCACCACCACCACACACAGACAGATTTACAGAGCAAATGGTTACCAGCCATTTGTCAATAATTAATTAGAACCAATACTAACTCTGTATTTGAGAATTTAATGTTTGATGCCCTGCAGATATTTTTGTATTATTTTTAATTTTTAAAACACATTGCAATAAAACCTTATCTTCTTGATTTCTGTTGAACTTCCTGCCTGAAGTGAAGGCCTCACAGTGTTACCTGGAGTAGGAGGATGGAGGATGTTCATGATTTTAGGTGGAGAGGAGGAAAGTCCTTACCTACAAACAGCAAATACCACGTCACCTCATGGCCCCAACCTGGGAACATGCCTCTCTCTACCTCAAGATCAAATGGTCCTTCATGTTCTCAGAGAAAATAAACCTGAGAGCCTGGTTACAAACAGATTTTGTTTTTTAAATATAAATGATAAAATGTTTCTTTTCCCTTAGCAATTTTATATACAGTTTCTTTGGCTTGTCATATCATTTTCTCCATGCATATACTGGAACCCTATCGTCAGTTGTTTTCAGAACAGTTTGGTTTTGAACTTACTTTGGAAGCTCTAGTAGAATTCTTATTTATTTATTTATTTTTACATTTTAAGTTGTTGAACACTTGCTAAATCCTCCAGAGATATGCATCTAAGCCCATTGTTAGCTTTAGATTTACTGCAGATTTTTCAAATGTAATTTAAAGTTTACGAGTTAATAAACTATACAAATTCATCTATATATGAATATATTCCATTTAGACAAGAATATTTCATTTTCCTTATAAATTGATGTTCAGAAGTTTTATTGTATCTATGACTGAATTTTACATAAGAGAAAATATTATACTCAACTACTTTTTCATTTTTCTTGTTTTTAACATGAAGGGAAAATTAATTTGAAATTCATATAAATGTATTTTTTTATGAAACCCTCATAGAAAAACTTTGGAAAAAACTTCTCAAAGTCATATCACATTGATGCCTTGTGGTAAATTCTGCACATCTATTTATTCCTGAATGAAGGAGTGTCTTTAATATATTGATGTTCAGTATAATTATTTATCATCACATTCATACTTATAGTCTGATTCTCCAGTCTGTTGTCATCTCATTATTGGTCTTAGATCTAGAATGGTTTGTTATTTTTATTACATATGAAGACTAGCTTGCTGTGCATCGGAACATAGATGAAAATAAGAGAAATTTGGGGTTAGGATTCCAAAAGATCTAAACTCATTAAAGTAGCCAGAGCTAGCTTGTCATGGTGGCACACACTTGTCATTCCAGTATTTGGGAGACTGAGACAGGAGGATCACAGATTCGAGGACAGCCTCAGCAACTTAGCGAGACCCTGTGTCAAAAAGAAAATATAAAAAGGGCTGAGAGGTGTAGTTCAGAGGTAGAATGCTACTGAGTTTAATCCCCAGTACAAAAAAAAAAAAATGTATCCAGGGAATAAGAGATTATACACACACACACATACACACACACACACACACACACACACACACACGTATGTATATATATAATGTATATATGTGTTTAATGTATATAGTCACAAACTATATATATGTAATCTGTATATATATTTGTTATCTATACATATATATATAATATATGTACATGTAATCTTTTTTTTCTTAACATTATACCAAGATTACCTGATTACATGAATAGGAATTTGAAAGGTTATAGTTGCTTTGAATTTTATTAAAACTCTGTATTCTTTTCCTGTATGTCTTTATTAACAGTCATACTGGACCAAAAGAGGGATCTAAAATTGGCTAAAAAATTAAAACTCAAAGCTAACTTTAAGATTTGCTCTTAGAATTAACATGGCTAACCTGGGGAAGAGGAAACAGACATATAACTCTAGTATATTTTAGGGATGTTGGGAGAGTAGCTGATCTACAGGGCAGATGCATTCATATGCTGCATTCCTTTCTGGGAAATGCTCAAATAAAACTAATCTTTGGATGCATTATGAGGGATTACGTTAGATAACAAACTTCCTTCTTGAAAGGAATGGATGAGTTATATATATTTTGCCTGTGTGTGTGTGTGTGTGTGTGTGTGTGTGTTTTACTGGAGATAGAACACAGGGGCAATCTATTTTCCAGCTACACCTCGATACCCCCAGCCCTATTTTATTTTTTATTTTGACACAGGTTCTCACTGAATTGCTGAAGATCTTGTTAAGTTGCTGAACACTGGCCTTGAACCTGTGATCCTCCTATCTCTGCCTTTCAAGTACTAGGATTACAGGTGTATGCCATCATGCCTGCCTGCCTTTTGTTTTCGTTTTTTTCTAAAGAATTTTTTAAATTACAGAGCCCCTTGTTTAGCTTGAATTTGCTTCTACACAAAGACTAGCCCATAGGTAGAAATATTGAAGCCACCTCTAGGTCCTTGAGTTCCTGAAAGTAAGAAATTAAATTTCCAAGTTCTTTTTCTTTTTTTCCTTTAAACTGTAAAGTCTAAAAATAGAAACCTCTAAACATCATCTTCTGCAATAGTGTGCAGCGATTAAAAATCAGGTAGTGATATATTCTCAATGATGACTTTTAATCACACTAGGAAACAACTCATTGTTTCTGTTTTGAGCATTGGGATTTCAATTTCAAAATGTATTTCTGGCTCCAAACATGGTTCTAACTATATTTGTAAGACTTTGGTAAGGGAAAAAAATCCCATTAGAGAATTAAGGTTTTTTTCCGTAGTGATATTATGCTGGTTCCTTAACTTGAAACATCTGAGCATTCCAGACTGTATTTAAATTTTCAAAATTCTGTTCATTCACTGTCTTCAGGGACACTCATTACTTTACCTTATGGCAAAAAAAAAAAGAAAGAAAAAAAAATAAAAAGGAAAAAATGTCCATGTGCTATGAATGGACGCTATAGTGTAAGTCAGCCTAAGATTCAAGGGAAAACTTCCCTCAGAGATTTCACAAAGTGATTTCTTCATGAAAATATTTGAGTCCCCTTCCCCACCCCATTCTGAAAGAATTCCAAGGATTCTCTGGAACATGAGTGTCAGTCTTGGGGTTGGCATAGCAAAGTGTGTTGATCTCCTGATAGTATGCATTGTAATCATTACATTTACTGTGGGTCTTTTCTTCTTTTAATGTTGCTAATCTAGATTTAAATTGAACCTGTCATGCGGGAGCTCATGTGTCCTGCTTCCGAATCTCATCTGTTCCTGTTGCTATAGTGACCAGCAGACATCAGAAGGGACTTGGGAAAGAGGAATCTTCATTTCAACGGGCACGTCCATCTGGCGCCCCTTTTAGCAGGAGCTCTCTTTGCTTCTCTGCCTTTGAAGGTTAACACAGCACAGGGGGCCTATGCTATTTTGGAGTTTTTGCTTTAGTTCTCAGAACTTACACACACACACACACACACACACACACACACACACACAGACTTGTTAATTTCAAAGTCATATTTGTTACAGTTCCAGAATTTAGGGAACAAGACATATGATTTACATTCTGGATAGTAGCTTTCCCATTATCTTAATAAGGTATTTTATGTTATTTTAGTGTTTTTATGTCAGTTTTTTAGGATAGTGGTTTTCAACAAGGAATTAATTTTCACCCCAGAGGATATTTGGATATGTCTGAGATATTTTCACAAAAATGAGGGCTGCTTCTAGCATCTAGTGAGTAGAATCCAAGAAACTAGCAAATATAATACAAGGCATAATGAGTTATCTGAGTCGTAATGGTAATAAGGGCTGAGTTTTGGAAGCCCAACTATAAAGAAACTGAGGCTCATTTGGGGACGGGGGAATGGGGATTGAACCCAGGGGCATTCTAACTCTGACCTACATCCCCAGCCCTTTTTTATTGTTTTAAAACAGAGTCTCGCTTGGTTGCTGAGAATTTTGCTAGGTTGCTGAGGCTGACCTTGAACTTGCAATTCTCCTGTCTGTCTCCCAAGTACGGGAATTATAGGCATGTGCCCCCATGCCTGGCTTAATTTTTAAAAAATAATACTCCATGTGAATCTCCTCAGTAACTAAGTTGACAAGTATGAATAGGGCTGACATTCTAACCCTTGGAGCAAGATGTACAAAAGAAAGATGAGATATTTAGACATTAATACATTACTCTGGAAATCCACAAATAATTGAAAAAAAAACTATTTCCACATAAAAATATTTGCATGGCCCTTAACTGTTTCTTTCATCACTCCCTATTTCTATACTTCAATTTTAGAAACCTTTTCTCACTTTTGCTGGTCTTTAAAAGAAACTGGAATATAATATTGAAAAGGAGATAAGATTTCAGTCTCATCCAGGTGACTGTTTTCTTGGGCTCTACCCTGGATTGGTAGGAGCTGACATTCATGATATTAAAGAGCAAAATTTGTTGAGTTTTACAAACCCAACTTGAAGTCCTGGTCTGCCTTTTCGTGGATGGATTGCACTTGGGAAAATCAAAGACTGGTTCATAGAAAGTTGATTTTCCTTGTTCATGTTACTTTAAAAATCCCAAGCTTAAGAATCTTCATTATCAATGAGAAACAAATAAAGAAGAAGGCATATATAATGTATAGAGGGCCATGCTCAAAAGAGATGGAGATCATAATTTAGTACCACTTAGAACTAAATAAAGAAAATAGTGAGGATTACTTCCATAATGCGCACATTCTCCCTCCTCCATTGGCCCCTGAGTTCTCCTCTTTAAGGACTTCAGTACTTCAGGGATTCATAGTTGGAAACATTGGACACTGTCCTTCTTTTTAATGTATTTGGGACAATATATGTGCATTAAAAGCCTCTTCCATAGGATATAAACAAAGGTGAATAGAATATTCTTTTATCCTTATTATGTTCTTATTCTTATATTGGAATAGAATAAATCACTGTAATAGAATATTCTATGGTAGAAATATTCTTATGAAATTGTTACATATTCTTCTATTAGAATACTATGGTAGAATATTCTATAGCGGAAGCATTATTACATTCTTATATATTCTTATTATATAAGAGCAGAATACTAGACTAGAATATTTTAAAGTAGAACTATTCTAATATTCCTATATATTCTTATGTTATAATGCTATAGGAGGATATTCTATAGTAGAAATATTCTTATGTTATTCCTATATATTCTTATTCTGTGTGTGTGTGTGTGTGTGTGTGTGTGTGTGTGTGTGTGTGTGTGTTACTGAAGATTGAACCCAGGGGCATTCTATCTCCAAGCTACACCCCTTGCCCTATTTTTACTTTTTTTATTGTAATAATTCATGCATGATGTACTTACACAATTATATCAAGATCACTCACTGAACTGAACTTGAGAGGGAGAGAGGGTGAGGGAGCAGGGTGGGAATTGGGGAAAGGGTCAGATGAGAAATGTGTGCACATTTGTCTTTATCAATTTGTACCTAACAAAAATGTATATATACAAGGCACGAATTATTACTATTTTTACTTTTTTCATTTTGAAACAGGGTCTAACTGAGTTGCTGAGGGCCTTATTAAGTTGCTGAGGCTGGTCATAAACCTGTGATCCTGGCTCAGTCTTCCAAGTACTGGGATTACAAGCATGCCCCACTATACCCAGCTATGTTCTTATTCTTAGAATAGAATAGAGTAATAGAATATTCTACAATAGAAATATTCTTACAGGATATTCTGTGAGAGCAATAAGCCCTTTGTTCTTGAGCTTCTCCAAGGTCATTGTTATACTTAGGCATCAGTTTTAAGGGCAAATGACGTAGAATCCTTTGTAGAATAGTGTATTTGCCTCCCCCAGCACTTCCATTGCCTTTCTTGTTGTCAGTCTCTTTGATTACTTCTTGTGGAAATGTTATCCTCACCTCTTCTTGGTCCATGTAGTATAATTTGGGTTGTCCTCGATCCAGCTTCACAGGGCAGAATCCAGACTTGGTCAAGAAGCATCCCCCTGGCCAGGGAGCATACTTCAATGATGGGGACTGAAACAAGTTAAAGCAGTGAGACTCATATAGGGAGTGCATTGGACATAACAGTCAACAATGTGGTACAGATTTAACTCAAAATGAAGGTGGCTGTGTGTGGGGCACACCTGGCTAAGACAGGAGAATCACAGGTTTGAGGACAGTCTCAGCCATTTAATGAGACTCCCAGCAACCTGGCAAGACCCTGTTTCAAAACAAACAATAAAAGGGCTGAGGGTGTAGCTCAGAGGTAGAATGCTACTGGGTTAAAACCCCAGTACCCAAAACAAATGAGCAAACAAACAAATAAAAAACAACAGAGCCCAGAGACAGAGAAAGACCAACTCTGCTTAATTTCAGTTTCTGGGTTCAATAGTACCTGAACCCAGGGACCCCTGGATATTTTAATTATATGCATCAATAAATTCATCTTTTGTTCTGTTTTAATGAGCTGGGTGTTATCTTCTGTTGCTCATAACCAAAACTACTGAAAATGTAGGAGGAAAATAGCTGAAAATCTGTAGACATTTTTATCTTAGAAAATAATGTGCTAATTCCTTTTATCCTTCCTTTAATAGGTAAACTTAATTTTAAAGTGATGTTTCAACCAATTTAGCCCATTTAGTGTCTTACCTGACACTCTTCATTTTTCTCCTCCTAATGGATGTATTACATTTTGAAAGATCGACTCTGATTCCAAGAGTTGCTATTGTGTGTTCTTAATATCACAGAATAGCCTTCCAATGAATAAAAGAGGAATTTCTTTCTCTGTTATTCATTGTGTAGTACAAATGATTGACTCGCTAAACACCAACCATGAGACCAGTCAATCTTGTTGATTCAACAAAAGTATCACCTGTCATCAGGAAGTCTCTTTAGCTCCTGAAGCGAACTTGCAAAACATTTGTTAGAATCATGCCTGGAAATGTTGAGCGGAGTTGAGGTTCTTTATCTATTGTATTGAATAATGATTTGAGAGATAAGACAGGAGAAATCATTCAATCTAACATGCAACCCTGAACTATAAACAGTATTTAAAAACAGAAAATTATTATAGTTCTCCTGGAGAGACTTTGCAGCCTTTCTAGATAGTTCTGTTGTCAGCCATGGAGCTATTGTAGAATAACATGAATATCAGCAAGCCAGATGTGGTGGCATACAACCTGTAAACTCAGTACTTGGGAAGCTATGACAGGAGGATCCCAAGTTCCTGGCCAGCATCAGCAATGTAGTGAGGCCCTCAACAACTTAGTGAGACCCTGTCTCAAAATAAAAAATAAGTCTGGGGGTGTAGCTTGGAGGCAGAACATCCCTCCCATGGATTGTATCCAAGGGCATTATACCTCTGACTTACACCCCTGACCCTTTTTGTACTTTGTTTTGAAACAAGGTTTTGCTGAAAGTCTTGCTAAGTTGCTGAGACTGGTCTCAAACCTGCCTTCCTCCTGTCTCAGCCTCTCAATAAGTACTGGAATTATAGGTATGCACCTTCATGCCCAGCTAAGGAAGTAGTTTTCTTAGGTGGACATTTTTTTTTTTTTTTCGGTACTGGGGATTGAACTCAGGGTCGTTCTACCTCCGAGCTATACCCCCAGCCCTATTTTTTTTATTCTTTATTTTGAAACTGGGTCTCACTAAGTTGCGGAGTGCCTCACTAGGTAGCTGAGGCTGGCTGTGAACCCGGATCCTCCGGTCTCAGCCTCCCGAATGCTGGGATTACAAGCGTGCACCACCACGCCCAGCTAGGTGGACATTTTTGTATGTTTAAATAGAGAGGGAAGCAGAGCCATTCAAGGGATATGATTGAGGAAAAAGAGAAGTTTGCTCCAGAATTAAGTAAAATGTAATTCTTTGGACAAGTGAGGTATTTAAATTGAGAACAAGAGCTAAAAGCAGTAGGAAAGTGTTGTGGCAGCTGTGTCAGGAAGGTGAGGGGGAGATAGTGTAACTAATGTGAAAAATGGTTTTCTTTAGAGCAGGTGGAAGTCAGCTATCTGATGAATAGTTCATTATTTCATCTTGATATATACTAGGAATCTTCCTCCTGGTCCTTTCGTGGCACCTGTAGTAAAATATCCATTCCTTAGGAAAGTGTCAGCATCTGTTTTACAAGTGTGTGTGTGTGTGTGTGTGTGTGTGTGTGTGTGTGTGTGTACTTGGGCATTCTACCTCTGAGCTACACCCCCAGGCCTATTTTATTTTTATTGTGAAACCGGGTCTAACTAAGTTGCTGAGAATCTCACTCACTTTCTGAAGCTGGTCTTGAACCTGCAATTTTCCTGTCTCAGCCTTCCAAGTACTGAGATTACAGGTGTATATCTAGCTCTATTTTGCAATGTTTGTTTGTTTATTTATTTATTTATTGGTATTGAGTATTGAACCACCCAGGGGTATTCTAATTCTGAGGTACACCTCCGAATCCCTTGTCTCAGCCTCCAAAGGACTAGGATGACAGGTGTACACCACCACGCCTGGCTACAATTTTAAAATGTGAATTAAGTCATGATCATGCCTAGGCTCAGTTCTTTCCGGTGGCTCTCAGCATATAGAGTAGATGCTCGTGTATTTATAGAGATCCTCTGTGGTTCCTCTCTGACCCCATCTCTTTCCTCTTTTTCACACCTTACTGGTTTTAGTAGTAAAAAAAATCTGCATTCCCTTCTGTGTAGTGTTTGCTTCTCTTTTTGTAAAACATTCTGTCCTGATATATCTGCATTCCACCTGCTTTTTGTTTGTTTGTTTGTTTATTTTACTTTGGTACTGAGGACTGAACCCAGGGGCAGTCTATCCCTGAGATACACCTCCATCCACATTTTATCTTTCATTTTGAAACAGAGTCTCACTAGGTTGCCTAGGGACTCACTGAGCTGCTGAGGCTGGCCTCAAAGCTGTGATTTTCCTGTCTCAGCCTCCAAAGTACTGAGATTACAGGAAGGTGCCACCATGCCCAACTGTAGCAGCTAGATTTAAAGTTGTAATGTCCCACCCAGCCTCCCAATCCATTTGCCATACTCTATTTTGTTTTTTAAACTATTTTTTCTCAGTATGCTTCAGAATTTATTTGTGCATTATTTTAGTCTCCTCCATTCTTCAAATGTAAGATCTGTTAGTCTAGTGATTTATGTCTATTTTTCCAGTGTTAAATTTTCAGCATCCAGAACACACTCATTGGGGGGGAAATAATGAATGTTTTGAAATGCCATGAAGACTTCCAATTTGCCCACAGGAAATCAGCCAGAAGCAAATTATTTTGGACACCTCTAATCCTATTCCTTTGGACCAATGACTGGTAAACTTAGACTAGAAATATACGAATTTCCCCCCAGTGATCTTCTCACCTTGTCTTTAATCACTGTAAAGACATGTAATCCCTCTAAGGCCAGCTTCAATTAATGCAATGGAAATAATAACATCAAATTCTTTGACCAGACATTGGAGAGGGGGCACACCTGTAATCCTAGTACTTGGGAGGTTTCGACAGGAGGATCACAAGTTCACGGCCAGCCTCAGTAACTTGGCAAAGCCCTCTGCAACTTAGTGAGACCATCTTTCAAAATAAAATTAAGGCAGGAGGTGTAGCTCAGAGGTAGAATGCTCCTGCATTCAATCCCCAGTGCCACAAAAACAAAAGAAAAACAAAGTAACACCAAGTTCTAAAATCTGATATTATCCTGGCAGGGCTAAGTGCTGTTGGGTGTGTGTGTGTGTGTGTGTGTGTGTGTGTGTGTGTGTGCGCTTACTGGGGATTGAACTTGGTGGCATTCTACCTCTGAGCTACACCCCAACCCTATTTTACTTTTTATTTTGAAAGAGGGTCTTGCTAAGTTTCTGAGGCTGGCTTTGAACCTGTGATCCTTCTGTCTCCAGCTTCCCAAATACTAAGATTATAGGCATATACCACCACACTGGTGCAGAAAATGTTCTGGAGATTCAAACACTCAAGTACTTAGCTAAATCAAGTAAATAGGGAACCACATACTTTTCCCAACTTATACTTATTTTCAAGTTGTTTATTTTCTTTCTTTTCTTCTCCCTTATACCTATAGGAATGGCTATTTGGCCAAATAGAAGATCATTTTGAGCAGTGAACCTCCTTGTCTGTCAATCTGATTTACAGGTCAGGGTTCAGAAGAATTTTGACACAGTTCTTTGAGCAGGAGCTCGTTAAATGTTTTTGTTTGTTTTCTGCTCAGCAGCTGTTTGTGACTCTCTGGTGTATGCCCCTTTTTGAAATATCTAACAGTGGTATTCAAGGTTGCTAATCGGGGGTGTTTAAAATGCCTGGGATGTGGTAGAGAGCTTAACCTGCCTGAGCTTCCCTCTGTGCCAAAACTGATGTGCTAGACACCTACATTTTTAAAAGTTTTATTGACAACTTCTGAAAATTATGCTCTCATTATAATACAAAGTTACTGCCATTACCTAAATTTTTTCTTAAAAATCTTTGAATAGGAACTCTTAATTTAAAAGATGGTCTAAACACATACACATTCATTCATTCATTCTCTCTCTCTCTCTCTCTCTCTCTCTCTCTCTCACACACACACACACACACACACACACACACACATACACACACAATATCAGCATATATATAGGATGTGGCACTGGGGTTTGGGATTTGAACCCAGGGGCATTCTACTTCTGAACTAGACCCCCCAGTCCCTCCCTCCCTCCCTCCCTCCCTCCCTTCCTTCCTTCCTTCCTTCTTCCTTGCTGTCTATCCATCATCTATCTATCTATCTATCTATCTATCTATCTATCTATCTATCTATTTATCTATCTATCTATCCTATCATCAGTCATATATCTATCTTAAAGTCTTTCTAGGTTGCTGAAGATCTAACTAGGTTGACTGAGGCTGGCCTTGAACCTACAATCCTCCTATCTCAATCTCCCAAGTGCTGGAATTACAGGCATGGGCCACCGTGCCTGGTGCTAGTATTAATATTGTAAATATTAACCAAAGTTATTTACATCTCATTGTGTAGCTTTTTTTCTCCAACATTAATTTGAAGTTGAAAATAATGGTAATGTATGCCAAGTCAAAAGAATGATATATATTCTCTCTCTCTCTCTCTCTCTCTCTCTCTCTCTCTCTCTCTCTCGTTTTCACAAGTCACCCCAGATCTCAAACATGAGATACAAGTCATCAATTTCACTGTGACTTAGCAATTTATTTACACAGTTTTGCTGCTGTGGACATCACACAGCTGAGTTTTGAGCTTAACAAAATATTGTTATCCACATAATTCATCTTCTGCTGCTCCCACAAGGTGTTAGGATTTGCGGGAGCTCCCATTTGAGTTTGAAATTGAATTGAAAATTCATGGGCAGGATATACAGATGGGGAAGTCTGACCATCAGGAAAGTGTCCAGTAAATTTACTCTCTCATCTCTGGCATAAAAACCTGCTTCTAAGTCCTTGAAAATAGCTCCCATTATCATATCGATTGGAGTAAACAAATATAACTCAAATCTAAGGTGAGTGTAAGTTTCTGCCTAGATATTTGTAATAAATTTCTAATGTATATCTTATATATTGGTCACACTAAGTTTAGTTTAAGTTATTAATGTTTACCATAATGATTTATTGGTTCTTTATGGGCATTCCTTGCTTATTTAAGATGTTATTGATTGAGCTGAAATTAACAATCCCCTATTAATTTGTAATTCATCTTTAGTGGGAGTCATAAAGTAAAACAAAGACTGCATCAATCATAAATTAATTTAGAAGCAGATTCATGCTTGAGGTAGAAATAAGATAATAACAGCTGTTTTCTCATGGGGTACCAGCTAACATCACATAAAAATAAAGTTGAGTAGAAAAATTATTTTTTCCTCAATACAGTTTCCTTTTATTTAGAAAAATGGGAAGTACTATAGTAGCATCTGGGAGAAAAAAAACATTCTCACAATCCTAATGTCATGTTCTTTAGAAGATTTTTAGACTTTAGATCATATTCTGACATTAGAAAGCAAATATAGTGTTTTTCTTTTGGCAAATGCCATTAAATGATATGCCAGTAATTGATAATGATAACATACTTCTATTTACTTATTTGTTTGTTTTTAGCGCTAGGGATTGAACCCAGGGATGCTGTACCTCTGAGCTATACCCCCAACCCTATTTTATTTTCTGTTTTGAAGCTGAATCTCACTGAGTTGTTGGGGATCTTACTAAGCTTCTGAGGCTGGCTGTGAACCTGTAATCCTGTCCTGGGTACTGGGATTACAGGTGTGTGCCACCATGCCCAGCTTCATAATACACTTCTTTACTAGGTTCACATGTCAAACGTATTAGTCAAGAGGCAAAAACTCAGTTTGTACTGGCTCTCTACCAGAGGAAAGAGTAATAGGACTGTCATGGCTCCAAACATGGTTGTATTGGGGAACTCAAAACTCATCTGAGCATTTGGGAGGCTGAGACAAGAGGATTGCAGGTTCACAACCAGCTTCAGCTACCTAATGAGGCCCTCTGCAACTTAAGGAGACCCTGTTTCAAAATAAAGAATAAAAACTAGGGCTAGGGGTATAGCTTGGAGGCAGAATGCCTCTGAGTTCAATCCCCAGTACCGCAAAAAAAAAAAAAAAGGAAAACATATCTGCTTAGTTTTCAGAATAAGAGAAAGAAGTCTCAGAAATTTCATGGGGAAAGGTTATCTTCCTCTGTCTTTTTTGTTTTTGTACTGGGGATTGAACCCAGGGGCATTCTACCTCCAAATTACCCCCAGCCCTATTTTATTCTTTATTTTGAAACAGGGTCTCACTAAGTTGCGGAGGGCCTCACTAAGTAGCTGAGGCTTGCCATGAACCTGTGATTCTCCTGTCTCAGCCTCCCAAGTACTGGGATTACAAGGGTATGCCACCACACCAGGCTTCCACTGTAATACTAACAAAAGTTTTCCTAGCTATGTCCAGGTAACCAATAAGGGTCTTGCATACATTTCTGACCCAATCAGTGTTGTCAGAATCACACTAATTTATAGATTAAAGGCATCTAGTTTGAAGACTGATCCCGGTGCCTTATGAATGAAGTGTTGACACTTGGTACAATAATTGAATGTTATTGTAATTATTAGAAAGTGAGTAGGATGTGTTGCTTGCAGCAAAGAAATGTAGCCATTTAAGTGTTTCCCCTTAAGAGCCCTTTTGAAACTTAGTTTCTATCATTGTTATACTTTGTTGCTGAAAGAGCAAATTGTGTTCAAACATGAAATCAAGATGGCACACAATGAAAGAAAAAGATCTATTAAGGTCAGTAGACCAGGAAAAGAAAAGAAGCAGAATTTCTGTGAATACTAATTTGCAAAAGGATGTTTTCTTCTCAGTACAAACTGTATCCATTACGGAAAAAATTATGTGGTTGCCTCCCTTCTTATCTATTAGCTTCTAATTTGTCTATTAGCTTCTGGTGGGCAGAAACTGAGACAGCTTACCCTCTTTTTTTTGGGGGGGGGGGGTCGTTGTTTTTGCCATGACCTCATAGTTCTCTAGCATCCTTCATTTATTGGATACTTGGATTACAGCAGTTTTGTGGTG
Source organism: Graphiurus murinus (assembly GCA_004027655.1). Lineage (NCBI taxonomy): Eukaryota > Metazoa > Chordata > Mammalia > Rodentia > Gliridae > Graphiurus > Graphiurus murinus. The sequence continues at coordinate 48,943 of PVLC010004491.1, forward strand.
GTTGTTTGTGCTTCCTATTCCCTATTCACTCTTGAATATTCTATTAGCATTCAAATGTTGTCCTGACCCTTAGACCTTCTTCCTTCTGCATGGAGTGAAGGGATAGAGAGATCCCAGGACTTAGAGTTAATGCTGGGGTACTGAGCAAGTCTCTGGTTAGCCTTGTTCTTTGTATTTGAAAAGAGTGTTTAAGGCAAACACACACATTCATAGATTGGAGGTCAGCCTCAGCAATGTAGCAAGACCTTCAGCAACTTAGTGAGACCCTTTTTCAAAATAAAATAGGGCTGTGGGTGTAGTTCAGAGTTAGAAGGCCCCTGGATTCAATCCCCAGTACCACAAAACAAAACAAACAACAACAACAAATTACCTTGTCTTTGTCAATTACTAAAATCCCAAATTTAGGATTGATTGATGCTTGTGGAAGTTATATGTTCTAGAGTTTTCTTTAAAGAATCAATGACTTGAAATGCAACTATTTGTGGTGTTTTGACAGTGTTTTTTTTTTAAACATTGTAATTTAGTTAAGAAAAAACATTTCCTTTTTAAATGCTTTCTGTTATGTATTTGTCAGAATTCAAGACTGTTTAAATGTTTAAAAAATGATTCCATGACTTAGTGTTTTTTGTTTTGTTTGTGGTCCTGGGGATTGAACCTAGGGGGTAATCTACCTCCAAGCTATACCCCCCAACCCTATATTTTTTATCCTTTATTTTGAAACAGGGTCTCACTAAGTTGCAGAGAGCCTCACTAAATAGCTGAGGCTGGCCACAAGCCCAGATCCTCTGGTCTCAGCCTCCGAAGTACTGGGATTACAAGCATGCGCCACCACACCCAGCTTAGTGTGGGTTTTGTAGGAGCAGAATGACTGAAATTTTAAAGGCACAGAGGCCATGCTTATGAATTCATTGAGATTAGCTATAATTATTTGGTCTCTCTCAATGGACTCATACATATATTATTACATAATACAAATGAAATGAAGATATTGAAATAGATTATGTCCAAGACTTACAAGACCTAGATACTAAATACCAAGGTAACATTAGTGGTTTGATATTTCCTTCATAAAGCTCAAGAACACAGTCCAGGTGAAGCCTAAATATTTTTCCCCATTGTATCTCTTTCAACATAGTCCATCAGTGTCTAATAAATCTCATAAATGGCTTTAAAATAACACCACCAAGATTTCAATGATGTGGCACTCAGACCAAACTAGATAAATTGGAAAGCTTATATCAAATCTAGTACAATGATCCTCTTTGGTACAGATATTCAGAGATATAGCTACTTCACTTCTGGAGGTACTTTAAAAGTAGCTAGCTGATATTTAAACTCACTGTAGCTGGATAGCCAAGATCATTCAAGAAGCAATAATATAAGGTCATCAGGAAGTTATTGCCTCTTCTCTCGACCATAGTATAACATTATTAAAATTGCTGAAATGGTTCCATATGGTCTAAACTCTCTACATATGAGGATTATATGTTTGTAATGCCTAACAGTAAACTAGAGCAACAGAGAATAATCCCTTCCTGCTGGGTCACTTCAAATTAATATACAGAATACTTGGCTTACCCTGGTACTAATATTAATTATTATTCCAATTTATATTTTCATTGGAAAAGAGGAGAAAATACTCTTTCTCTCTAAACTGAGTTTGAATTTATGTTTTTTATTTTCCTATTGTTTTTTTCAACAAGATTCAAACAAATATTGGAGCTTTCTCTTTTCCTTTGGTATTGTCTTCCCCTATATGGGGGACATTAGTTGTATGTAGACACATACAGAAATCAATAACTTTTTCATCTTAATTCACCACCATGGTCTGAATATCTACAGTTAACACAGATGCTAGCAGGTTGATTGGTGAGCAAATGAACAGATATTTAATTGTTCTATCTCATCCAGCCATTGAAATACTGAAAAAAAAATAGAATATAACTTCCATCATTTCAATGATTTAGTCAGCCGTGGTATTATCTTTGGACCATTGAGCAATTGAGCAGTTATCAACCTGGATAACAATTTAAGCTCCAAGTGGTCAAATATTGACTAGGTAGCCATGGTCTCTCTGTTGGGGGCTGACTGGAAATTAAAAGTGGACTCAACCAGTCATGGATTCATGCATTGTATAAATGTCGGGAGCCCTCTGCCTCCTTTACCAAAGAGGAGAGTTTAACAGAGACTAGTATGACTCTATTCAGTATGGCTAGAGATGAGTATAGTTTCACAATCTGGTATATGACACAGAATATAAACACAGTTGGCTACATCTAAACTGAACCACTTTTCTGGGGAGATTTGTCAAAGGAAGGGATTGCTCTAAAAACAGAAAACATTAATGTCTGGATTCTGCTTCCTTGGTTTTTTGTTTTGTTTTTTTGTTGTTGGGTTTTGTTTTTTATTTTTATTTTTTTTTCCTAATTGCTGCAATATTTGGTGGTTTCTGTTTGGAATGGCTGTTGTTGGCATTAGTGATAAGGCCAATTTTCCATTGGGTAATCTGCCAGAACAAACTAATTTCCTAGTAACACAACATTGTCCATTTGTTTGTTTATTCAACAATTATTGAGGTCTCATACTCTGTGAAGGCTGTTAGGTACTCAGGGTAAAGTTGTTAAGACCTGGTCCTAAAGGAACTTTCTGTCTGGTGCAACCTATGAATAAAGAAATATTTACAATTGAGTATAATATTTTTGTGGCTAATATAAGGTCAGGTTGTACTGGAGTGAATGTCAGACTCACTTGACCAGTCTTCTACTTCTCAGAAGAGGTGTATAAGTGAAGACAGTAAGGATAAGTAGAATTTAGTTGGATAGGGATGTGGAGGGTGGATGATCATGTTTTCTACTCATAAGGATCACTGTGTGCAAAGTTCCCTAGTTGAGAGGGAGCTGGGCATGATCACAGAGAAAATGTTCCCTGTGGGAAAAGCATGTCAAAGATAGCAAGATTCTCAAAGCAAAGGGCCTTGTCAGACATGAAACTAACTCATGAATATGGGGTCTTTTCCAAGTTCTGAGAGGGGCTGTTGAAGGATTGTGAGCAGGAATAAGTTCCAGCATTAAGGGATGGAAAAGAAATTCATTAGCAAAACTTCAAAAGAAAAAGAAATCCAGGTGTAGTGGCACATGCCTACAATTCCAGTACTGGGAGGCTGAGATAGAAGGATCACAAGTTTGAGACCAGCCTTAGTGGCTTAGCAAGACCCTTCAGCCACTTGGCCTGACCCTGTTTAAAATAAATTAGGACTAGATGTGTATCTTGGAGGTGGAATTCCTTGGTTTCATCCCCAGTATATGAGAGAGAGAGAGAGAGAGAGAGAGAGAGAGAGAGAGAGAGAGAGAGAGAGAGAGAGAGAGAGAGAGAGAGAGAGAGAGAGAGAGAGAGAGTTTGAGAGTCAACTTTAAAAATCAAACATCTGTTTAATCTACTAAAATAACAAAATACAGATGACTGAGGCTGTAAGCTGATAGTCTAGCTATTCCATATTTTCCTAAGTTGTTAAGAAAAGTTATTGTGATTAATTACACTGCCTGTTTGAGTACAGCCATGCCGCATATTTCATCAGGAGTTCTCTCTTTTGTCTGCGGAATCAGAGAGAGCCAAATCAGAGCTTTGTTTATAAATTGCTTTCCATGATTTGATTTTAAAAATAAGAAAGTGAACTGGGCACAGTGGTGCATGCCTGTTATCCCAGTGCTTGGGAGGCTGAGACAGGAAGATCACAGATTTCAGGATAGCCTCAGCAACTTAATGAGACCTTCAGCAACCTAGTGAGACCCTGTATCAAAAGCAATTAATTAATTAAATAGGGCTGGAGGTGTGGCTCAGAGGTAGAATGCCCCTGGGTCCAATTTGTGGTCTCCCCCCCATATCACTCACACACACACACACACACACACACACACACACACTAAAATAAAATAAGTGAAATCACAATAGCACAGTTTTTCTCCGTTTTATTGTACAAATGGAGCTCAATTTTTTAAAAAATTCCAGCTAAATGTAAATAGAGGTTGTAGCTTAGGCAATCTTATGGCAAACATGTGATTCTTTTCATGAAGGTCATGGAAACAATTTAATCATGGGATACATTTCCTGAGGAAAAAAGAATAACTTTTATTAGAACAGCTTATATTACTATATTGTATTAACTTTTGAAGTTTTGATAAATTGTTGTTATTAGTGTATTCATGCATAAGCATTCATATCTCTGAATGTCCAGGATCTGTTGCAACAGACTCAAGGTATTTAAAGAACCAAGTTTTACTCAACTTGAGGATTTCCCAAGATATTACCTATTTGCCCATTTCTGGAAATGCAGAAATTTAACCCTTTTAAGGGTCAATCTGCCTAGTCCTGTCTCAGCATAAGATCATGTCAAATAAACTTAGTCCAAAGGTTAATTTTTAAAGAACACACCCTCTTTATGGAAAGTATAAGGCAAGATTGTCAGATTTTTCAAATAAAAAAATAGTAAACAGAAAAAAAATTGAGCTAAACACTGTGATACACCTCCATGTTCCCAGTACTTGGGAGGCTGAGACAAGAATATCACAGGTTGGAGGTCAGTCTCAGAAAACTAGTGAGGCCTCCATCAACTTAGTGGGACCCTGTTTCAAAGTAAGAAATAAAATGGGGCTGGATGTGTAGCTCAGAGATAGAATGCCCCTGGGTTCAATCTACAGAAAGGAAAGGAAAGAAAAGGAAAGGAGAGGGAGGGGAGGGGAGGGTATATAAATTTAAGATGATTCGGTGATCTTTGAAAAATGTTTACAGGAAAAATTTTATTTAAGCCAGGCGTGGTGGCAAACGCTTGTAATCCCAGCATTTGGGAGGCTAAGACCAGAGGATCTGGGTTCACAGCCAGCCTCAGCTACCTAGTGAGGCACTCCGCAATTTAAAGAGACCCTGTTTCTTCGGGAGGCTGAGACCGGAGGATCCGGGTTCGCGGCCAGTCTCAGCTTAGTGAGGCACTCCGCAACTTAGTGAGACTCGGTTTCAAAATAAAGAATAAAAAATAGGACTGGGGATATAGCTCGGAGGTAGAATGCCCCTGAGTTCAATCCCCAGTACCGCAAAAAAAAAAAAAAAAAAAAAAAAAAAAAAAAGAGACCCTGTTTCAAAATAAAGAATAAAAAATAGGGCTGGGGGTGTAGCTTGGAGGTAGAATGCCCCTGAGTTCAATCCCTAGTACCGCAAAAAAGAAAAAAAATATTTATCTGAAATTCAAATTTAACTGGGAATCCTGGTTTTATTTATTTTTACTTTTGGCAACCTTTCCAAAAGGAAGTCTAAAAACATTTTCCATGGAGACCCCTGTTTCTTTTTCTCTCCTACCCACATGTTTTACCTGTACTGAAAAATTGCTCCTTCCACAAAGTTCCCAGGTCTCTCCCACCCCTGCAGTGTCCAGTCTTTCATAGGTCTCCCTCAGCCTCCTCTCTGTCTATTCTTGTTGCAGGCCAGTTGGCCTCTCTCCTCTGCAGAGAATGGAATGGGATGTATGCTCTCCAGAAAGGGTAGAGATGGGAGAAGATAGTTGTGCTCATTGCAAAATCCTCTGTGGAGAACTGGGAGGAGGTGGAAAAACCAGGAACCTTCCCAAAGTAGGATGTGTCCTGTTACAGACACAGGAATTCTCATATCCGAGTGAGTGGGTCTTTCCTTTCCAAGGCAATAAAACTAGGAATTGAAATAAGTTTTGTCAAAAGGAGAAACAAGCTCTATGACTACTAGCTCACTGGAATTTTAATGTTTTCTAGTCTGTTCTCAGTCTGTCACATAGTTTTTGCTTTCCTTCACCGTCCACCTGTTATTCTAATTCTTAGTGTAGTTCACATTCTTAGAAATGAAAGCTAAGCCTGGAAATTACAGTTAATTATGCTTCTAATTATCAAACAAAAGAATTTACCTGCAAAACACAAGAAAAAATGTGATCAATCTGGAAACTTCAGAGCTGAGAATTACGATTAATTAAAAGATGAGAACAAGAAAGAAAGCTGTCACAGGGCTTTTTGTTGTTGTTGTTCTTGAGAAAAATCTAAGAATGATTTTTTTCTCAGTCTTTCTGAATTAAGAAGGGTTTTGACAGCTGATTGTGTTTATAGTGCATGAAAAGTTTGAGGTTTATTGTTAGAAAACTGTAATACTGTTTAGAAATAAAGGCAAAGTCAAATGTTTGCAATATAATTGTCACTCTTCTAGAAAAATGTGTGGTTAGGGGAACAAGAAAATTGGACAACCCTCTAAAAATATTGTATCTGGGTCTAAATAGGGAGAAAATAGTATTATTTTTATAGTAATCCTTATAATTACAGAGTGTCTTCAGGATTCTTGGTACCTTGTAATTACATTGAAGGTGGTTTTTCATGGAAAGAGGGGTGTTTTGGAAAAGTCATTTAATTAATCAGCACATAAAATATCAAAAGATGGAGGTGATTGTTTCCAGATTGAAAACATCTATGTCAATATCTGCATTGATTTCCGTACAGCTTCTTCTTTCAGATATTTCTGATTGTTTCCTTACAATCTTGACTTATCATACTGTGGTCACTAGCTTCCAAGCTCTTTGACCCCCAACATGTATCCCTCTCTAAGATTACCTTTCCTAAGCGGCTATTTTCATTGTGTGTATTAATGAACTTGCACTTTGTTGACTTACTTCTTCAAATGTGTGGCTGTGTCCTTCTCTCTGCTCATGTGAGAGTCTTCAGGAATAGCTGTCAATCTGTGGCTAAATACTCCATGTCGACCAATGTGCAGCAGAGAGTTTTGGACCAGGAGCTAGAACTCTGGTTCTCTTTTTTCTCTGTGTGCAAACTTAAATAACCTGCTGTCTTTGAACATCAGTTTCTTCATCTGAAAAGTTGGGATAATAGTCATAAAATGATTGGGAAGAGCAACACATCAAATACTTATAGCATATCAATATGCATTGCAAACAATATATTTTTATCTAGTGGATCATAAATTCTTCTGGAAAATAGTCCATGGTTTCTTATCAACTCCTGCACCTACCAAGTTGAGATTATTCATCTTAACATTTTAAATGCCTAATTATCTGGCCCAGTATACATGCTCATGTCTTTTTTGAACCTCACAACCATCATATGATAAACTGCTATTGATGCTCCTTTCATTCCTTTTTATGGATAAGAAAATGAGTCTCAAGGAAGTTATAGAACTTCCAGAAGTTAACTTAGTGATATAGGGGAAAAGTCAATAATCGAACCCAGACAGTTTAATTTCAAAGTCTGGTGTCTTGGTGTCTTAACCACTGAACTGTACTGTTCTATGAAATTTCTGTTGAGAGTGGACTAATTTTTGTCCCTGACTACACTCTAGGATCCTTTGCTGCATTTTTTAAAACTTCAAAAACCTATCCTTTCTCATTTCTCCTCACATCTCCAAATTCTATTATGATGACTCTTATTTTTCCATTCCTTACTGGGTAAGTACACCCAATTTAGATTCTTTCTGCCCTCACTAAGCACTCTTATATTGTTCTAACCAGAGCCATAGCAGACTGTTTTACCCCCTATTTTGTCTAATGAAAAACAACAAAGATGGACCAACCTCAAGAGTAAGGACATATTTTCTATCTCTTTTATTCATCCTAAATTGTGTAGAAAAAATAATGTAAAATAGAAAGCACACACATACATAAAATAATTAAGTTCCATAATTACCTTTTGAGATTTTTATTCTTGCAGTGTTTTGGAGGCTGTCAATTCAAGGCCCATCTTTTCAGAACCAAATTCTACATTTTTTTTTTCTGTTACTGGGACTTGAACCCAGAGGACATTCTACCATATACCCTCAACCCTTTTTACTTTTTATTTCTTATTTTGAAACAGAGTTTTGCTAAGTTGCAGAGGATCTCACTAAGTTGCTGAGTCTGTTCTCGAACTTGAAATCCTCCTGTCTCAGTCTCCCAAATACTGGAATTATAGGCATGTGCCACCATGCCCAGCTTCTTTCTTAAGAAAAAGAAATCACTGTTTGTCTTTTCTTAGAAGAAGAAAAGTTATTTTTCAGAACCTAAACCTCTTTCTCCTTTTCCTTCACTTCTTTCAACACATCATATGTCAAATAATCATAGGACACCAAAAGCCTTTAATTATATAACCTATCCTCTTGCCTCTTTCTCTTCCTGACAGTGCTCAATAAATGTGTCTCAGAGTTGTTTGTTTGTTTGTTGATGTTACAGAACCTGGTAGTAGTTTAGAGTCTGGGTTTGGCATCTGGGTGGCCTTTAACCCCTAAAGTTGTATATGTGTTATTGGAACATTACTGAGATACTGCAATCTCTAGTTGCCTTCTCTGCTCCCTGAGGATGATAATAATAACCCTAACCTCAAAATATTTGTGTGGGAATAAAATGAGATACTCTGAATACTTGGCACTCATTCTCATTCATTTCCTACTGGCACACACTAAATGTTCAATAAATAGGAACAACCATTATGGCTGCTGCTATTAACACCAAGTTACCTAAAACAGATACCTAGGTGCAGATAAGGAGATATTACAGAAAAATTGTGTTCTTTTCTTTTTTAACTTTCTTCAAGCAGAATGTGGTTCTCAACAGGTAAAACTTACACTGATGTTGTCCTGATCATAATATTTGTCTCTTACAAAAGTGACAAAGAGAAAGAATATAATCAGATCTCCTATCCAATTATCTTCTTCTCTACCTTGCTTTCATATTATCTCTAACCCCTATGAGCCATGCCAAAACTTCTCCCTTTCTTCATTCAGATGTCTTTACGTTCTCCATCTTCATCTCTCTTGCAGCCTCCCCATCCTGCTCTCTAGATAAATGCTCTGTTAGGTTGGTCAGTTCATCTTTGCTAATTCTCTTCTCATTTTGATCTCCCCATAACCCAGTCTCTGGCCACTCAGGAATGCTCAGGAACTGACAAAATGTGCAAGTAGAACTCCTTCCCATAAACAGTAGGTAATATTTTAAATATTTGCAATTTAATATATTTTTCTTCTATCACTGCCATGTAAAATATTAGCCACCAACAGTGAGATTTCTTCTAGAAACCATGATACAAACAGCCTTCAAATAATTCCTCCTTTCAAAAAAAAATCCAAAGAATTGTTTTCCCCAAATTACAGCACTCACTACCTGCCTGAAAACACAGAGTTGGTACTTTGTTAAGATTCTCATTCCCCCACTCAATTTCTTATATTTCCAGTCTGATTACTTTTCATTCCAGGAATACAGTTATTGTACAGGTGTAAAAAGAAACAGCCTTTGTTTCTTTTTACACCTGTACAATAAGTATTTCTTATAAGCCAAGGGGTTAGGTCATTAATTTAAAGACAACAGTACCGAGTTCTGTGGGTTTTTTTCAAAGCAGAAGTTGCATTTCTCAGAAAGTTAAATCCTTCTTCCCTTAAATGGAATTGGTGAGTAAGAAGTACATCATGCTTACTTTTTTTTCCTTCCAGAAGTACAAAGATTCAGGCAATTAAATTAAACCAAAAAGCTCAATTCATATCATCTGTTCTCTGCCCATAACACATTGGTGCAACTGGGGGAAAAAATTTTATTGAAAATATTAAATTTGGTACAGGTTGCTTTCAGATGTCATTTTTATTTGTCATATAGGACCTTCTCCATTTATTTCCCTGAAATGGGGATGCTAATAAATCAACAAATGCATAGAAAGTGTTAAAGGAAAATGTCTTTATTGAAAAATCCATGTAAGCATGAAATGCAGACCCTGCCTGCAAGGCACTTTCTACCTATTTGGAAATATAAGAAATATACACAAATGAGGTTTAATTGGGAGAAAAGGAATCAATAGCAATCTAGACCAGTGGTGAAGAAAATCTACCAGGCTGTGCATGAATAAGAGGCAAATGGCAAGTGTAGACTCACAGAGCTATTGGAGAAAAGGATACTGAAGGCTTATTAAGGCTAAGAATTCTGTCAAGGAATGATTACTGTGTGCCAGGCATTGTGGTAATAATGTCATATTTGATGTGTTTCATTTTATGGAAACATGAATACATGGTTATTTATAGATCACTTTTCATGTGAAGACAAAGTTTGGAGACTTTTAAGAAATGCTAGTCAGTGCCCCAAGTGAATACTGAAACTAGAAGTATTTGGGTCCAAAGTCTGGGTTCTGTGGGCTGTATCATGTTATCAAATATGCCAGGCAGCAGGAAATAAGATTTGATATGACTGTTTAATAGGATTGCATTAAAATGAAGAGCTTCTATGCAGCAAAGGAAACTATCAAGAACCTCAACGGAGAGCTGACAAAATGGGAGATTTTTGCCAGCTACTCCTCCAATAGAGAACTAATATCTAGAATATACAGAGAACTCAAGAAACTCATAGCCAAGAAAACAAATAACCCAATTGAAAATGGGCAAAGGATCTAAATAGACACTTCTGAAAAGAAGAAATACAAATGGCCAATAAATGTATAAGGAAATGCTCAACATCATTAGCAATCAGAGAGATGCAAATCAAAACTGCCTTGAGATTTCACCTAACTCCAATCAGAATGGCAGCCATCAAGAACACAAACAGCAACAAATGCTGGCAAGGGTGTGGAGAAGTGAGACCTCTATTACATTGTTGGTAGGATTATAAATTAGTGCAACCACTTTGGAAAACTGTATGGAGTATCTTCAGAAGAATGGGAATGAACCTACCATATGACCCAGCAATACCACTTCTGGGTATCTATCCAAAAGAATGGAAACCAAACTATCAGACCAACGCATGTGTATCTATGTTTATAGCTGCACAATTCACAATTGCCAAACTATGGAACCAGCCAAGATGTCCATCAACAGATGAATGGATTACAAAGCTCTGGGATATGTACACAATGGAATTTTACTCACCATAAAGAACAAAATCATGTCATTTACAGGGAAATGAATGGAACTAGAAAACATTATACTAAGTGAGATTAGTCAGTCATAAAAAGTAAAAAAAATGGATGTTCTCCCTAATATGCAGAAGCTAGGGAGAAAGTGGGTCATAGGAGGAACTCTAGACAAAAGAAAAACCCTTAGATGAGCAAAAAAAGGTGACCTAACTGCGGATGATGAGAGAGAAGAAGATAGAAACTCCCTAATGCACATGATGTGCATTCACAAACATATCACAGTCAATCACTGAGCCAAACATGCAGAGGAGGGAAGGGGGAGCAATGTGGTGGGGATTGGGGAAGGATTAAATGAGTGCTGTGTGCATGTATGCCTCATTAAGATGTATGATTACAATGTACTCAGAAAAAAAGAATAGTAGATAGAGGGATAAAAAGGCAAAGAGTTAAGGATACAGAAAAAAAGAACATTTTAGGCTACTAAAAATAGCATGAAAGTGGAGACAGAAAAAAAGTATAAAAGTATTAGACAGACAATGATTATATGATTTGTCTGGATAAAGGTTGGCAATGCTTATGAATGTGATTAAGAACACAGCTCTGGGTTCTGACAGACTAGTCTCAAGTCAGGCTCATCCATTTGTAACTGACCTCCCTTTGTCATCACTTGGAATCGTAGTGATGATCAGAAGAGCTTGTGAGCTTTGCATGGTGGTTATGAAGATGCATTTGTATGGAAAAGTCATGCTGATGTACAATGATGTGTCCTTTTTTGTAGATATACTCTATGTCACTAAGAAGACACTTTTTGTACAAGGGGCTGATACATGTATTTATATTCACTGCCTGTTTATTTATTGTTCACAATGTGTTCAGTATGTTGGGACAGTTCTGGGGGACTTGTGTGCCTTGATAGGGTCAAGGTAGGATTGGAAAGAGGATAATATGACCATAGTACCACAGTGCTGTTTAGAAAGCTTGCCTTTGTGTCAGTGTGCCAAATCAATTGGAATGACAGATGGGCATGCAATAGTGAGACCAATGAGAGGATTTCACTGTCACAACAGGGTCCAGTAATATGGTCTTGAAACAAGTGATAGCAGGAGAAAGATTCCATAAAGGAAAAGTTGGTAGGATCAGAAGTTAGGGTCCAGTATGGAAGGAATGTGAAGATTCAAGAGTGCCGGGCGTGGTGGCGCACGCTTGTAATCCCAGCATTCGGGAGGCTGAAACCGGAGGATCCGGGTTCGCGGCCAGCCTCAGCTACCTAGTGAGGCACTCCGCAACTTAGTGAGACCCTGTTTCAAAATAAAGAATAAAAAATAGGCTGGGGGTATAGCTCGGAGGTAGAATGCCCCTGAGTTCAATCCCCAGTACCGCAAAAAAAAAAAAAAAAAAAAAAAAAAAAGAGTAATAATTCTCTAGTTTTTGCATGAAGAGTGGCTGGAATAAACTGGGCATCTTGGCTCACACCTCTAATCTGAGTACGTGGGAGACTAAGACAGGAGGATCACAGGTTCAAGGCAAGTCTTAGTAACTTAGTAAGGCCCTCCCCAAATTAGAGAGACCCTGTTTCAAAAAAAGAAAATTAAAAGGGCTGGTGGTATAGCTCAGAGGTAGAATGCTCCTGGGTCCAATCCCCAGTCAAACATGGACATGATGTGTACACACACACACACACACACACACACACACACACACACACACACCCTAACTGAAATAAAAAGCCTTTGAGGAAGCAATATCAAGGAGGTTGATTTTAAATAATTTGAGTTCCAAGCGTCAACATCTCATTGGCAGCTAGAAGTGTCTATCAACATTAGGAGATATTATCTAAGAAGTAGCATATCATTTGTAAGACCCAGTTAGTAATTACATAAAATGGGAATCATATCTTAAGATTATTACACAAAAGAAAGTCTGAAACTCTGGTAGAATATTTTTGTGTATGATTATGTGTATATTCCATAGTCTGCCTCCTGGTTTTCTAATTAAACCCTATTTCTCTCCCTGAAATCTTAAATTATTCAGAAAAAAATAAGTCTACCTACACCTATAGAAATGTAAAAATCCTCATGTCTGTTAGATTTCACTTCTAGGGATTAAGACTTCTCTAACTGTGAAGGATAGAGTTTCATTTAAATGAATGTTACTGGTGTGGTTACCTATAATCCCAGTTACTTAAGAGGCTGACACATGAGGATTGCAGGTTGGAGGCCAGCCTCAGCAACTTAGCAAGGCTCTTAGTAACTTAGTTAGACCCTGTTTCCAAATAAAAAATAAAATAAAAACAGGATTGGGGGTGTAGCTTGGAGGTAGAATGTTCCTGGGTTCAATCCCCAGTATCACTCACACACACACACACACAGACACACACACACAAATAATAATAATAATAATAATAATAATAATAATAATAATAATAATAATGAATACCACACTTTAGTACAAGTAAATTTTTAAGAGTCCATATATTCCTTCCAACAATATTCTCTCCTGAACTTACTTATATGACATATTAGAGAGGATTATGTTGCATTTTTAAGTATAATTATGTTGTTAAAATATTCTTATGTATCTACCCAAAGTGGCTTCATCATAATAGATTGAAAAGTCTGTTTTCCCCCCACTCAAAAAATTCTATATAAAATGCCCAAGCAATACTGGGATAATGTCATTTCTATTTCTCTGGTGCATATAGTATAATATAGGACATATAATTATATAATGTTAGAATAAGTGTTAAAATTTAGAATTCAGGGACAATGTGTGTGTGGGAGAGAATGTCTATGTATAATTATAAGTAGATGAGATGAAAGTCATAAAATAAGTTTGCTCTAGTTGCTATCTGAAGGAAATTTATTTTACAATTCAGTATTTAGAAAAAATTAATTCTGTTGTGATTCATGTTGAGCCAAGATATATTAAAATGATTGCTTTGAACATATTTTAAAATAGTTTTTAAAAATAGTTTTATTACTCAAAGGCTTTCAATCTTTCTAGATTTGAATACTAGTAATTTGATGCTAGAGTTTGTAAGGAAGTGCAAGCACCACAGCCATGTTTCATAAATAGTGATATGCAGCAGGGTATGGTAGCTCATGCCTATAATTCCAGTACTTGGGAGGCTGAGGCAGGAGGATTGCCGGTTTGAGGTCAACCTCAGCAATTCAGTGAGACCATCAATAACTTAGCAAAACCTTGTTTCAAAATAAAGAATAAAATAGGGCTGGTGGTATAGCTCAGAAGTAGAATGCCTCTTGATTCAATTCCTGGTATCACACACACACACACACACACACACACACACACACACACACAAACAAATAGTGATACACATTCAACAAGCACATTTTGCAGCACCCGAGGGAATGTGGACATGAGTCGAGTAGTCAATGTGCTTTGAATTTAGGGACTGGGATGCTGCTGCTGCCCTCCGTGCCTCCTCTTCCCTCCACCCACCCAAATCAAGTGCCAATAATTCTTTGATGATCACACGAGTGTAGTTCCCCCATGGTCTTCTGGGTACACAACGTTACCTTGTGTTGTAGAAAATAGAAATGTGTCAGATATAATCACAGCCCTCAAATAGCCTAGTTGGATACACAGACATAGACTCTTAGTAAAGCTAATAACATAAGGCATTGCATATAAGCTGGTATGCAAAAATCACATCATGTAAAGTAGTTTGGATATTAAAGAGGAAGCCAACTCTAGGGCCCCACCATTTGCTAAGCACTAAGTGGGGATTTTACACTTGAAAGGGGGCTGTAGTTTCTCTCTGTCTTTCCTTCAGCACCCTGAACAGTTCCTTGAATTCCTTAGATGCTTCATATCCTTCTTGCATAAATGAAGGGCCAATATCCTTATCCAAAATTCTTATGCAGTGGGCATTAGGTTCCTATTTTACAGATATTAAAATTGGGTATTTGAAAGGTAGGACTATTCCTTGAATCACATAATGTCACGGGATGAGGTTTAAACTTAGATCCTCTTGACAACAAAGTCCCTATTTAGGACTCCTGCAAGTGGGAAGAACTCAATGGAAATGATCCATCTCAGTGTTGATTTGGACAAAAATATGCAGTCTAAGAAAATTTGCCAGAATTGTGTATAAATTTCGTGTGTGTGTGTTTCGGGGGCAGGGTTACTAGGGGTTGAACCCAGGGTTATTCTACTTTTTACTTATGTATCCCTAGCCCTTTTTTATTTTTATTTTTTTTTTGAAACAAGATCTCACTCAGTTGCTGAGAGTTAATAAGTTGCTGAGGATGCTCTCAAGCCTGTGATCCTCCTGTTTTGGCCCCCCACATACTGGGATTATAGGCATGTGCCACTAAGACAGGCTGCAAGTTTATTTTTTAAAATAAATATTGTAACTAATAATAAGCTTTGAAATTGTTGAAACTCATGTATCTCTGACCTAAGCTGTTAGATTGCCAACATGTCAATATTTAATTTCTAAATAACATGAGCATTGTTTAAGAAGGAATATTGGTATTTTTCTTATGGTAAAATATGAACAGACAGCAAGAATGGCCTTCAATGTTTTGCAGGAATTTTACACCTGACAGTAGAAAGTGCCACATGTAAGATTCACACTCGACTAGACTGGTGACAATTACAGCCTCCTCCCTAATGACCTGCAAGAAATGCAGGTACAAAGCAAGATATGGAAAACATGCCACAGAATCTTGTATGAGAATTTAATATTGAACATGAGCTCTACACATTATGAAGTTGCACAGTTTGATGAAAATAATTTTTACCTTTTCCACCCAAATATAAAAAGTATTTTAAGTATTCTAGTGTAAGTAGAGTATATTAGATTTAATAAAAATAAATATTAAGATCAACTGGATAAACCGGGCACGGTGGCACACATCTGTGATCCCAGTACTTGGAAGGCTGAAACAGGAGGATTCTGGGTTCACAGCCAGCCTCAGAAACTTGGGGAGACTCTCAACAACCTAGCAATACCCTTTTGTCAAGTAAAATATAAAATAGAGTTTGGAGTGTGGCTCACAGGTAGAATGCTCCTGAGTTCAATCCCCAGTCAAACACACACACACACACACACACACACACACACACACACACACACACACTCAATAAATTGAGTACAAAAATCATAAAATAATGTAACATCAGTATGCAAAATGGAAGCCATGTGGTCTCAGAATAACAATAAAATGAGAGGTCTTGCTTACTTACATAAAAATATATTTATCATGTTGCACTTGGACATAGTGCATGCCATACAACATAATAAATGAAGTAGACATATCATCGACACCATCTACTTATTCTCCACTGTATGGATTTTTGAGACTCAAAATTAATATGGATCTAGTTTCAGAATAGTAAACTGGAGAGTTTTCAAATAATGATCAGCATGCATTTTTGTCAAATCCGATCAAGAAAGACAATGCCCTTGGACCCAAGACCAAGGGCATTATTCTCTATTAAAACAGTAAAAGAACTGAATTCAGCAACATGTCCAGTACTCTTTTGACTTGA
This sequence comes from Graphiurus murinus, assembly GCA_004027655.1. Lineage (NCBI taxonomy): Eukaryota > Metazoa > Chordata > Mammalia > Rodentia > Gliridae > Graphiurus > Graphiurus murinus. The sequence goes on from PVLC010004491.1 coordinate 65,337, forward strand.
TGTTTATAAATTGTCTTTTATAATCTTGTTAATAGTAGTGGCCATTTTGTCTGGCTTTCTCTTGTGAATATTTCAGAACCATTCCATAGTTACCAAAGCCATTGTCTTATTGCTCCTTAACATTTTCCATTTTCCTTTGACATCATCTCTTTCTCTGTCTCACATTAGTCTCTAGATGCTGCCCCTGCTCCCTGTTCAGGGGTATGATTTGTAGCACTACATGCCTTGGTTGACACCTGTCTGGTGCCCTTCCTCCCTCTGCTGTAGTCAATATTGCTGTGTTTTTCTAGTATACATCGAACACAGTAGGAGTAAAATGCATATCCAAGAAGTAGCAAAGGTAGAGTGTGGCCAGAAGCAGATGAAGAGAAGAGAGGGTTGTACACATTCAAGTCTAAAAGAAGAATGCATCCATCCTGGGGCTGCAAGGTCATGGTGAGAACTTTAGTTTTGCCTCAAGCATGATGGAACCTACTATAGTAAAGATTGAGCAGACCCTGATAGGGGCTAACACTAAAAAGGATCATTCTTGAGGCTGAGAGAGGAGGTTTGAGACCAGCCTCAACAACTTAGTAAAGCCCTCAGCAACTTAGCAGCAAGACCCTGTTTCAAAATAAAAAATAAAATATGACGGGGTGTAGCTTAGAGGTAGTCTAACTACTTTCAATTAAAGCACTAAAGAAACTCATATTGTCAGCAAAGTTTTCTGAGATCTTTGGCTTCGCAGCCACAAAAGTATGTTTCGAGCATTATTTTCTATTGTATTATTCCCCAGAAGTAAGGAGAAGATAGCAGGTCTGTGGGTGAGCCTTAAAATGGACTTACATGACCAGGACAGTTAAGTTTTCCTCTGCAAACAGGGGAACAGACCAAGTGAGTGAGAAATGAACTACAGAGGCATCCACTACTCTTAGCAAACTAAATTATCATCTCGGCTCACAACTCAAGATAAAGCAGTTTCCTCTGGCTTCAGAAGTGATCAGTAAGAATAACAGGAAGAGAAAAAGGGGAAGATGTGTTGCTGGCTGGAACCTTTGCATCACTAATAAGATCAAGCCTTTAAGACATGGGGAGCGTGCAAACCCCAGAGTTCTTTTCAGAGAGTGACACATTTTACCAAGTAATGGATATATGAGCTTCTTGCAGCTGGGGTGGCTATGAGGAAGTACAGGGTTTTAAATTACATGCCTCAAACAGCCAGCTTATTTTTCTCCATGTGCAATAGTTATTAAAAGGAAGTTCTTAATTTGCAAAAGAATCTCTGCTAATGCACCTGCTAATTAAATTACTCATCATGGAATAATCCTTAATGTTATATTACCTGGAAGATAGACCGACAAGGTCATCATCACCCACAGAATTACTTTAAAAGATGTGGGGAGAAAGAGCTAGTGAGCTATGGCTGGCTGAATTGGTGAGATGATATGAGAACATTGATGTGGGCATAGTCCATTAAACCACCTTCCTAGGCTATTCAGAAAATTGTGTTCAACAGTATCTAGCTCATTTAATACCTGGAGTATACCATTCAGATGGTTAAACAAATGAGATTCATACAAGCCTCGTCACCCCGTAATTCACATCTCATTTGCTCTTTCCTTTGTGCTAGCATCTGACTTATCCCTCTTACTATCTTGAGAACTCTTGTAAACTCATGAGGTGGTGTTCCAATCCATTGACGTGATGTATGTCCCACCAACTTTGGGATGGAATGTTTGCCACCTTTAACATGCTGTGTAGCTCTTCAGCTTTAGGGAGCACCTTTGCAATTAAAAAAAAAAAATTAAACTCGAAAAAGACCAAATGCTGCTTTCCTGAACCTGAAGTCATATTCCTGAAATCTTCTGTTGTAAAAGTCTAATTCAGCAAAACATTCTGTCATGCCCACTGAACTCTCCTAGGACAGAAGCATCTGGTATTTCTGATAACCATAGGTGCTGACTTTACAGACCCTTCCCAGGCCTCGAGATGAATCCATGTGAAAGTACCGAGGCATTCCATTGTCCTAGGGAGTTGCTGACACTCACATGTGGCTGGTTCTTGGCGTTTTACTTCCACCGAAGACGTACATGGGAACCTCTGATAAGCGACCCCATTTTACACAGGAGTAAGGCAGATACAGGCTGAAGTTCTCCTCTTGTAAGTTGTAATTAAATGCTTCATTTTCTACAAGGAACTTTTTAAGTCCAAGGATCTGTTGCACCATGTGGTAAAGGAGATGAAACATTCCTTTCAAAGACAGATTTTTACAGTTACAGTAGTACTCCCCAAACTCTGAAGGCATTCAGGCCACTTCTGGCCTCCCCAGAAGTGATCTATAAAGGAAAGAGTTTTCTTTCTTTTTTTTGTGGTGCTGGGGATTGAACTCAGAGGCATTCTACCTCTGAGTTGCACCCCCAGCCCTACTTTTTTTTATTTGGAAACAGAGTCTCATTAAGTTGCTGAGAGCCTCACTAATTGCCAAGGCTGACTTTGAGCCTGTGATCCTCCTGTCTCAGCTTCCCAAGTACGGGGATTACAGGTAATTAATGCACCACCACATCCAGCACTATAAGGTATTTTATAAAAAATTTCTAAAATACTGACCTCAAATACAAATAAAAATTTTCAGATAGTTTGTAACAGCCATGATTAATTTGTTTGTGTGATACTGTATTCTTTTGTCTAAAATATTGAGGGGCTTATCCCAAGCATGAAAATTTGAAGATGATTAGTAAAATATAGTCACAATAGACTCCCACAGGTGCAGAGAGAATCTACAAATATCTTCATAACAGCATTATTTTATGGCAAAAGATAGAAAATAATTTAAATGTAAATACAGGAGTGTGTGTGTGTGTGTGTGTGTGTATGTGTGTACGTGTACTTGGTACTGAACCCAAGTGCATTCTAACTCTGAGCTATATCCCCAACCCTATTTTATATTTTATTTTGAAACAGGGTCTCACTAAACTGCAGAGGGACTCACTAAGTTGATGAGGCTGCCCTCAAACCTGCAGTTCTCCTGTCTCAGCCTCCCAATTAGTGGGATTACAGGCATGCATTACAACACTCAGCTAGAAATTTTTAAAATATGTATTGTACTTTGCATGACATCAGTGGTATCCTGGAGAGAGATCCAAGTTGAAGTGATATAAGTGTGAAGCAGAGGCGGTGGGGAAGAGGAAGCAGTGTAGACAGTTCTGTCAAGTGCCTTGTGTAAATCAATTGTTTTAGTGCACACCTGTAATTCCAGTACTTGGGAGGCTGAGATAGGATGATCCCAGGTTCAAGGCCAGCCTCATTAACTTAGCAAGATTCTTTGTCAAAATAAAAAAATAATCATATTAAAGAGGCCTGGGGGTGTAATTTAGAGGAAGAATGTGCCTGTGTTCAATCCCTAGCACCCCCACCAGAAAACAAAAATTTAAAATTTTTATGGTAAGATATTTTCTCCAACCCAAAATCTCTCTTTTTTTAATTCTACAAGAAATTAAAATGTTCTGATGGACCCCTAAAAGTATTCTGAGCACTTGTCCCTGTCTTACTCTGACTGATTAGGAAGTTGGACCTATATAAAATGAGTATAAATAAGTGTTACCCCATATGACATATGAAAAATTGAGCCATGGCTAAGTTTGAACTGCTACTTCTAGAAAATTTAATTATTTGATAAATTTGCTTGTCTCTTTAGAGTAAATATGAGCTTTCTGGTTTTTATTTTCAGTGACTGAATTAAAATACCCCACATCTCTTAGAATCTGATATGAAAAAGGTTAACTCAGTCACTCGATTTCTTTCCTCATGGAGTTGAGGTCATTGATGAAATATGATCTTTTTTCATTTCTTCATTTATTAGTTCTCTTTTGTAGCTACTATTCTCTACACCAAAGGCACTTTCAAGAAGAAAAGAAATCATACAGAAAATGCAAAAATAGATACTGTTGCACAATCTGTAAATTTGTAAGAATTTAACAGTGGTGTAGTATGGAGAAGTACTGAGCATTCTGGGACGCTCATGCTGTGCTGGTGGGAGAATAGTTTCTATTTAATGGAAACCCATCTGGCAGGGCTGAGTTTAATCAAACATGTGATACCAGTAGCATAAAACTCCTGTCTGTCTCCCAGATCCACAGCAGATGTATGCTGGGATGTGCATTGCTGTACCGTGTGGTAGTAGAGTTGAAGACGTGCTCATACCTACTAATAGGAGAAAGGATGAGAAATAAACATATATAATAAAATATTCTTAGCTCAGTGTGATGGCACATGTCTATAATTCCAGTACTTGGGAGGCTAAGACAGGATGATCGCAGGTTCGAGGCCAGCCTCAGCAACTTAGTGAGAAACTGTTTCAAAATAAAAAATTAAAAGGACTGGACCATAGCTCAGAGGTACAATTCCCTTTGGTTAAACCCCCAGTAAAAGGAAGTTAGTTCTTCAGTAGTCATAAGTAAAAAACTATACATTGTCATATGAATCTTAAAAAAACATTACTGTGTTTTAAGAAGAGAGAGAAACAAAATGAGGTTTGTGTTATAGCATCATTCATGCAACTTAATATACAGAATAACACTAGAAGTTATCAAAATAGGGGACATCCTGATTATGTGTAAAAAGCAGTTTTTACAAACTCAGAAGCTAATGGGGACTAAAGAGGCAAAGCACCCTCTCCAAAATGAGCATCCATCACTCAGCTAAAACTTGCTATTCCTATTAAGAAATTTCAATTGTGATTGCAAGAACATCTTCCAATCTAAAACACTGGAGCCAGGCATAGTACCACATGCTTATAACCCCAGTACTTGGAAGGCTGAAACAGAAGGTTCACAGGTTTGAGGATAGTCTCAGCAGTATAGCCAGATTCTCTGTAACCTAGCAAGATCTTGTTTCAAAACAAAAAATAAAATTGGTCTGGGAGAGTAAGTCAGAGGTAGAATGTCCCTTGGTGCAATCCCCAGCACCAGAATAAACAAATAAAACATTAGTTATCTTAAAGTATATTTTTTTAAAAAAGAATATAACCATGAATCCCATACAAATATAAAATGAATACATGTCAAGTATTTTTAAATATATAAAGAATAATAAGATCTTACAAGTAGTCCATAGGAGAATCCAAAGAACAAACACCTATATAGACAATCAGGACTGCTAAAATGAATTTGCTTAGTATATGTAAATGTAGTTAATACCCATAGGGCAATACTCATCAACCCTATCTCCAATGGACACAATTTGCATTTCTATGGACACGAATCATTTGCATTATTATCAGTATTCTACAGCTTACAGAGTTGTAGAATAACAAAGACATGAAAATCCCAGAGACCCCTGGAGTCAGATTGCCCATGCATGCCTAGTTTTCTATTAGAAAAAAAAAAAAAAAAGGAATATTTTCAGTGTTTTTCTAAGTGTTTTACTTTTCCCCCTACAATAATGAAGTCAGTTGAAAAGGCCTAACAACACTGCATTGTACACTACAAATACTTATATGCAATGTATCTTTAGCTGCCAAACCTGATCTACTTTTTCCTCATAGCAATATGAAGAAATAAAGTAATCCTTTAATTCAGTGATAGTCAAAAGTTCTACCGAACTTTTGTAAACTTTTTTCTCTCCTTTTTTGCCCAAAAGGATGCAAGTTTTCCTCTTATTGGGTCTTATACAGATTTCTATTAATGAAGTCCAAGGACTAATGAAGGGTATAGGAATATTAAAGTTTATTTGTAAGCCAAGGAAAGATAGAAGACAAAAACATCTCCCCCTACACAAGGGGAAAGGTTTCCAAAAGAGTAACCACCAGAGTTGTTGAAATGCACTTTTATCCCTTATTGAGGTTCTCCATCTGCTCTTCTGTGATTGGTCAGAATTGGGTCTTGGGTGCCCGGTGTTCTTTGCCCAGTTTCAGTCCTTAATTTGAATTCTTATCTCAAGGGCTGGTGGGCTCTAATCCCCTTGGCCTGTCCTGAGCTCACTTCCCCATCCTTGTTCACACAGGCTGTGCACAGAATGCAGCCACAGAAGGGGCTGAAGTTTTGTTTTGATTTCCATAGTCCTTGCCTGGACATTGTTACCTTTATATCTTATTAACCTTCCCTGTTTTTGTGCTTGGTACATATGGTGTCTTTCAACTCTTCCTATTTCCAGGTTTTCTGCTCTGCCTGACTTTAAAAAAATTATTAGTGCATTGCAATTGTACATCATAGTGAGATTCAATGTGGTAAAAGCATACATGCACACAGCTCTTTATGTATTTCCCCTCCACATCCCACCCTGCTCCCCTTCCTCCCTCCCCACAGGAGTTAATGAGATTGGGAGTAATACTTGCACATGCTAATATTTGAACTATTTTCTTCTTTAATCCTCCTTCTTCCCCTCCCTAACTTAGTCCCCTAAGCCCCTCAACTCTCTACAGGTCTCTCTCTGCATTACTTAAAGTCCCCTATGATTCCTATTTTCTCTCTAGCTTCCTCATGTGAGAGAAAACATGATGCCTGACTTTCTGAGGCTGGCTGATCTCAGCATAATATTCTCTAGTTCCATCTATTTTCCAAAAAATGACATAATTTTGTTCTTTGTGGTTAAATAGAATTCCATTGTGTGTATATACTATGTTTCCTTTATCCATTCATCTGTTGATGGACATTTGCATTTATTCCGTAATTTGGCTATTGTGAAATAGCCACAATAATTTGACTAAGTTAATTATAATTTCACCAACAGTGTATAAGAGCTCCTATTTCCCCATATCCTTGCCAGCATTTGTTATTCTTTGTATTCTTGTTAAATACCATTCTAACTGGAGTGAGATGGAATCTGTAGTTTTGATTTGTATTTCCCTGATTGCCATTGATGGTAAACATTTTTATATATATATATATTTTTTGGGGGGGGGCGGTACTGGGGATGGAACCCAGGGGCATTCTACCTCCAAGCTACACCCCTAGCCCTATTTTTTATTCTTTATTTTGAAACAGAGTCTCACTAAGTTGTGGAGGGCTGCCCTCACTAGGTAGCTGAGGCTGGCCACAAACCCGGATCCTTCGGTCTCAGCCTCCCAAATGCTGGGATTACAAGCGTGCGCCACCACACCCGGCTTCATTTTTATATATTTATTGACCAATTTTTTTTCTTCTTTTGAGGAATATGTATTCAGTTCTATTGCCCATTTTTTTGGTTGGGTTATTTTTGAGGGGGTAAGTTTTTTGAGTTCTTTATATATTATAGATTTTAGTCGTCTACTAGAGGAGTAGCTGGCAAAGATTTTCACGGACTCTGTAGGCTCTCTTCAGACTGGATTGTTTTCTTTTGTTGTGCAGAAGCTTTTTTAATTTGATACCATCCCATTTGTTGATTCTTGGTTTTATTTCCTGAGCTTAGCTGTCATTGAGAAAGTCTCTTTATTCCTTTGTTATCTTCATGTATTTACTGGCATCTGCCTTACAGCTGTAGAAACTGTCAGGTAAATGGATAACAAAAATAACAGGTGTTATTTACATGATGACACAAAGAAAGATAGATTGGAATACATAGGAACATATGAATGCATAGAAACATATCTTAAAGAACTCAGATTTTCTAACCAAGCAAAGCCTTTCCCATAAGATTCAAGTATTGCTTTGCTGGGGAGAAAGTTCATTGCTAATACATCCTGTGAGAAGAGAAGTAAATCCAGTGAGAGATAGCAAAAGTTATCTCTCTTGTGGAGAAGGTGATTTGAAACTTGCTAGTCTCCAGGCTGTGGCTTCCCAATCATTTTTAACAGTAGGCAGAAGCTGTCTGCTGCACTTTTAGTTTCAAAGCCACTTGATCTTTTGCAGAATTTACAATTTTGCAATATGTCATCTAATCATCTTTCTAAATTCAACTAGGTTCGTGAGGTTTTTTCCCCCTTTTGATTAAGGCCAAAGAGGGGAACTTTGTCTTCCCAGAACAACTGGCCTGATATAGCAGTAGTAGTCTGCAGTCTGATCTCAGCTTTTTCCAGAAACCTGTTTTGGTATAAATCCTGAAACATTAACTTTAGCTCAGTTAATTGTAGGCTTGAATTTAAAATACTTACTTCATAAACTTTGTCTCCAAGGGGCAATAATTCCTGTGGACTCCAAACCATTTTGTCAAGGGGTTAGGTGGGATGTACCTATTTCCAGAAAAGTTTGCCTTGCTGTTGAAATAATTTAATACTTGCATATTTGTGTTAATTCAAATGATAATGACCCATGGCGGCAGACATATTTAATCATCAGTACAGAGCTTGCAATGTAAAGACTAAATTTCTTCTGACTTAATGTGTGCCATGAAATGTACACTACCACCTTTCCCCAGTGTTTTTGTTTAAATCAGATTCATCTCTGTCTTGAAGAAGGAATGATGCTCAGGCAGCTCTGATGATGTGCTTTTTCAGCCATGTTTTCATTCAGTCTTAAAACAAGGACCTTTTCTCTTTCAATTTTTTACATTCCGCTCATCATCTGTGGCATTTACGAGGTTATCCAAGGTCCCATCTTCGGTCATTATGAGACATTCTTACCTGATCTGATTTGGGCCTAGAATTGACTTTGCTCATATCTTTGTGGAGATGGCAGTCAGTCAGACCATAGCACTGATGACCTTTTGTAAGAGACGTTCTTTCCTGGCAGATTACTGGGCACCTCCTGGGATTCTAGGTCTCTGGATGAGAAGGGCTGCCTTCAGGCATGTGCTCCAAATAGCAAAGTCAAGAGCTTTACTGCAAGCTGGGCGTGATGGTGCACGCTTGTAATCCCAGCATTTGAGAGGCTGAGACCAGAGCATCCGGGTTCGCGGCCAGCCTCAGCTACCTAGTGAGGCACCCCACAACTTCATGAGACCTGGTTTTTTCAAAACAAAGACTAAAAAAAAGGGCTATGGGTTTAGCTCGGAGGTAGAATGCCCCTGGGTTGAATCCCCAGTACCACAAAAAAAGAAAAGAAAAAAAAAAGAGCTTTACTGCAATTTCACAGCATCCCATGTGATAGCTCTTCTATCTCAGAAGCAAAAGGAGTTTACTGCCCCTGAAGAGCTAGAGTTCTTTACAAATTATGGCTCCATTAAGATCTCTTCCATGAAGGGTTGGGATGACCAAATTGGAAGGCTAGACAATGAAGACAGGAGGAGGGCAAGTTCAAGTCCAACCTCAGCAACCTGGGGAGACCCTGTCTCAAAACTAAAAATTAAGAAGTGCTGGGGTGTGGCTCAGTAGTAGAACCCCCCTGGTTTCAAACCCCAGTACCGCAAAGTAATGATGATGACGATGATGGTGATGATGCAGTTATTCATTGGGCTAAGAGAAAAAAGAATCAGCTCACCTATTTATAACATAGTTTTCCACCTGTGGCACTATTATTGTTTTGGACTCTGTTTTAGGCTGCCCTGTGCACTGAAGGATGTTCAGCAGCATCCTTGGTCTCTAGCCATTGGATACCTGTTGCACCTCTTTCATCAGATGTGACAACAATTTGGAAATTGTCAACTTGCATCCCTCTTTTGAACCCCTTAAAACAGTTAGGTGAGGTTCTCAAAGGCCAAGTTGCTAACCTTTATTCCTATGAATTGCATTAGTAAATAATCAGGTAAGAACACACCTCTTTGCATAAAAGCATAGAAAATACCATAACATTCAGTGAAAAGCACATCCATTTTAACATCAACTCCTCACATGTATGCAGGTAGGCTGCGGTCTGGTCCTAGACCACTCTCTTCTTCTTTTTCTCTTGGTAGAGTATGTGCATCTTTGAAGATCTTTTCTCAGATTGGACAAATCAATTCTAAGTACAAACTTTATAAGTCTATTCTTGGTGGAAAATAAGTGTTTTGAGAACAATAACTAATTTTGTCTCTGTGTGTCTTTTTTTTTCATGGTTATAAAATTGGATGGAGCTCTTTTTAAGAAAAAAAAGACATAGTTGTGAGTTCTATAACAATAATGAAATTGAGCTATTTATATGAACTAATCAGCTCTCCTATTAGATTTGCCAATTAGTCTAAATTCTTCCTCATTATAGAAGATTTCAAGAGTATAAACATTCTCCTCAGTTAAGACCCTAAAGAATGTCAAATTGAGCATTTATGGTGACTTTTTCCAAATAATGCAGCCAAGGTGGCAGTTAAATAGCTCTTGCACTGCTCACCTTTTCAGAATAAAAAATATGTTTGTTTAAAAATGGTATTTTGCTTTAACTTCACCTCTGGACCCAGGAATAAGCCATAGACTTAAAAATGATTGAGGATAGAAAGCAGATTTGTGGCTTTTTGTCCAAAGAGAACCTTGATTTAATAACTCCTGTATCTTTCTTAATTATATCAATTTTTAAGAAAAATAAAAATGATAAACTACAATATTAAGATCAAGGAACTTCTTAGCCAGATGTGGTGGCACACACCTGTAATCCCACTACTTGGGAGGCTGAGACAGAAGGATCACAGGTTCAAGGATAGCTTCAGCAACGTAGCGAGACTCTCAGCAACCTAGCAAGACTATGTTTCAAAACAAAAATAAAAATAAAAGGGAGGGGATGTAGCTCTGAATTAGAATGCTCCTGAGTTCAATCAATCCCCAGTAAAACACACACACACACACACACACACACACACACACACACACACACACAGACTTCACCTTTATAGAATTCTGTATGTTCTCTGAATCAAGTATAAAGCATCCTCAAGCCCCCTGGCTATGGAAAAGGAAATGGTAACAGCTCTTTGCATAGACCTTCACCTAACTATGGGGAGGGACACCTCCACATTTCTCTTTTCTCCCCACTGAAGCTTAAAGCTTGAAAACCACAGTTTCCTTATTCCAGGATGAAAGGAGCATCTTCTAAAGGAGGGAGGGTTTTTTAGCAGGAATGTTGTGATTGTTCATCTGAAACGTAATCCCATCCCAGGCTGTTCTAACCTTCTCAATCAGCGGTCTTTTCTTACCTAATTATATGATGCTAAGAAGCTCTAATGAGGTGCTGTCAGATTTACATTGGAGTTATTTTAAACATTATTACCACAGTAGCCATGGTGATGATATATAAATGACTCAATACCAAAGATGTGCAAAAATGTCACAGTTACACCCACAGTCTCCTAGCATAGACATTAAGGCAGCATATTTTATGCTTTTAGGGTCCTCAGGAAAGTGGGATTCTCTCTGGTCAGTAAAAAGTCATAAAAAATGATAGAAAGAGTTTAAGTCATACTGCCAAGCTGATTTTTTTATTGGTGCATCGTAATCATACATCTCTGTTAGATGCAAGCTGGTAGAGGCATACATGGTACATGCACACATCTCTGATTTAACCCTTCCCCAATTCCTGCCCCATTCCCTACCCCCTCCCTCTTTCTCAAGTTAAGTTTAGTGATTGACTTTGATATGTTTGTAAAAGTACATCATGTGCATTAGGGTGTTCCCCTCCCTCCAATCACCTTCAGTTAAGTCACCTTCTTTGTTCTTTATTATTATGTTTTAGTTAGTGCTCCAGCAGTTAAGAATGGGATTCATATCTGTGTACTCAGTGCTTTTCAATTTTCTAAGTATTTCTACATGGCTTTCATTTTTCTTTTTGTGGTACTAGGGATTGAACCCAGGGGTGGGATATATCTCTGAGCTATATCCCAGACATATTTAATTTTTTTTAAAAAAACAGGATCTTACTAGGTTGCTGAAAGTCTTGCAAAGTAGCTAAGACTGGCCATGAAACTATAATCCTCCTGTCTCAGCCTCTCAAATACTGGGATTACAGGTTGTGCCACCACGCATGGCCTCTATATGGCTTTTTAAAGGACCTGTAGTATGAGTTTTGCTATGAAAATTTTTTTTATCTTGATGCTTTAATTATGTTTTTATTTTGTAGCTCCTTAGGAAGTTTCAACACTGGAGTAACTTTTTAATGTACATTTGGTTTTTAAAATCTAGAAACAAACTGGGTGTGGTTTTGCATGTCTATAATACCACTACCTGGGAGGCTGAGACAAGAGGACTATAGGTGGCCAGCCTCAGCAACTTACTAAAACCTTGTCTCAAAACAAAAATAAAATAGATTTGGGTGTGTAGCTCAGAAGCAGAGTGCCCCTGGGCTTAATCTCTAGTAACACACACACACACACACACACACACACAAATCTAGAACAAAATGATTATAATATTCATAGATTCTAGTAAGGACACAGCTGCCCCTTGTGAACCTGAAGCTAAATTTCCCTTCCATGGGAACTTATCCATCTCATAATAGCTTGCTCAGCACCAGTAATAACAAAGAGTTTGGCACCAGGAAACCACTTCTCACTCCTAAGACATTTTGAGAAAATACTTCTTTCATCCATCTTCATATCTATAACACAGAGGCAGGACAGATCATGAATGAATCTCCATTTCTACAACTGTTTAAAGGTATCCTTTCTGTAGATAAACATCTTTTGGCCAGGCAGCTTTTTTTAAAAGGATTATCAGAATAGTTTTAGGAAATGCATGGTATATATAGTACCACTATTGCCACAGTCAGCTCAAATAACTGTAGCAAAATGCCAGAAGCAAGATAACTTATAAGTAGTAACATTTTATTTCTTACAGTTCTAGAGGCTGGGCAGTCCAAGACCAACATGCTTGTTGTGGCTTAGATCTTAAACGTCCCCCAAAGGCCATTGATTGATGGCTTGGTTGCCAGACAGTGGTGTTACTGGGTGGTGATGAAACTTCCAGGAGGCGGGGCCTGGTGGGAGAAAGTTAGGTTACTGGGGTTGTACCTTTGAAAGGAAATGGGAACCCCAGCCCCTTCCTCCCTCCCTCTGCCTCTCTCTCTCTCTTTCTCTCTCTCTCTCTCTCTCTCTCTCTCTCTCTCTCTCTCTCTCTCTCTCTCTCTCTCTCTCTCTCTCTTTCTCTCTCTCTCTCTCTCTCTCTTCCTGGATGCCATAAGTTGAGCAGAATTCCTCCAGTACGTGCTATGGTCTTTGGATTATTAACTCCATGAAGACAGGGGCTGCATCTTATTGAGCATTATCCTGTGGACCCTCTGTATCCACAGATTCTGCATCCGTGAATTTTGCTGACTGTAAACTGAAAATAATTGAAGAAAAAAAAATGTGCATTTGTACTGAACATGCATAGAGTTCTTTCCTTGTCATTATTGCCCAAACAATACAGTATAATAAGTATTTGCATAGCATTTACATTGCATTAGGTATTATAAGTCATCTAGAGATGATTGGTAGTGCATTGGAGGATGTCTATAGGTTTTATGCAAATGTTATAAGCTTTTATGTAAGGGGATTTGAGCACCCACAGATTTTCACATTAATGGGGAGTCCTGGAACCAATACCCTGTGGATACCAAGGGACAATGCTATTCGTATTTATGAATAAATAAATACAAACGAGAATGATAAAGGAAAATGTGAATAATAATGAGAATGGAGAGGTACCCAGGATGAACTTAGCTGCTTGAGAATTTTTTCTATTGGCCCAAATCCAACTCCTGGCCCTGAAAACACTTTGTGTAGGCTTTTTAATTATACCAATTATCCAGGTAGATTGTATAGAAGTGTTTTTCTAAATGTTGATATTTTCCTGGAAGGGCAGAAAATGTGTCAAGTTTTTCTAGAAGAGGCTAATTCATAGGTTGAACAAAGAATAAACAATTCCCTGGAACATTGTTTGCCAACCTAATCTTTAGAAATTTGGCTTACGTGCATACCATCTAAATCTGAGCCTTCCTCAGTTTGCCTTCTCTGCTCTCTGAGATCTGCCCACACAGGCTCAGAACGTACCTAAGAAAGACAAGTCTCAGGCCGGGCCTGCAGAGCCATGATTTCCTGTTACCTCTACTAGAATTTTTCAGGTGTGCTTGTCATCAGAAGGGGAGCATCCAGCTGTGTGCTGGGAATTAAACAAGGTCATCCGAACAAGGGTACCCATAAAACGAGTTCAAGTAATTACACTAGGCAAAGAGGCTGATTACTCTATCCAAACTGCTTTCCTGTCCCGTAATTCAGAGGCATGCCTGAGAGGGCAGCACTGACATGGAGCCCAGAAAAGCAAATGATAAACATCCTATGTGACATGGCCCCATAACCAACCTGCTGGGAATAGGACTTGAAAACCCATTCCTAATGGTGTCCAGAGGCCCTTCGTTTATTTGTCCTGGTGTACTTTTTCCTTCCTCAAGCTGATTACTGATAAGGATTCACATACCATAGCAAGCGTGTCAGTCACCCAAGCTACTGCTGCCTGGTAATGATGTCCAAATCGATAGCTCAACAGATTTTTCCCCTTGTTCAAAAGAAAGGAAAATTATGAGAAAGATAAGTTTAGTTTATTCATAGGAAAAGCACCCAAAGAGTTAGAGAGTTGACAATAAAGTTGTGTATGTGTTTGTGCATGTGTGTGTGTGTGTGTGTGTGTGTGTGTGTGTGTGTGAGCACTTGCAGGTACATGTGTGTGTTTGGGGGGTGGGGTGGGAATGGGGCTGAAAATCACAAAGAGAAATGAATGGAAATTTAAATAAAAAATGAAATAGACAGCCTTGTGTGTCAATGTAAAGGTTAAAAACACCAGTGAGGAGAAAATCTTCTGATAGTTAAAGTGAAAAGTCTTTTAAAATAGTTGAAGCAAGCCAGGTATAGTGGCTCATGCCTATAACCCCAGTGCTTGGAGGGCTGAAACAGGAGGATCACAGGTTTGAAACCAGCCTTACCAATTTAGTGAGGCCTTCAGCACCTTAGTGAGACCCTGATCCGAATAAAAAATAAAATAGGGCTGAGGGTGTAGGTCAGAGATAGAAGCCTCTGGGTGCAATTCCCAATCTCTCTCTTTCTCTCTCTCTCTCTCTCTCTCTCTCTCTCTCTCTCTCTCTCTCTCTCTCTCTCTCTCTCACACACACACACACACACACACACACACACAGAGTGAACATTAGATATCTGTGTTCATAAAATGTCCCTGATTACTCTCCAATGAAGTTGCTTTCAAATCCTTCTCCACACATCAGTACCAGCCTTATTCTATTTTGTCTTTTCCTCTCCTAAGCCTGTCCCTTCTTTCTCTGATGTAAAATAATTTATCTTCTCTTCTTGTGATTTTTTTTTTTTTTTTTGCAGTACTGGGGGTTGAACTCAGGGGCATTCTACCTCCGAGCTATACCCCCAGCCCTATTTTTTTTTTATCCTTTATTTTGAAACCGAGTCTCACTAAGTTGCGGAGTGCCTCACTAGGTAGCTGAGGCTGGCCGCGAACCCGGATCCTCGGGTCTCAACCTCCCAAATGCTGGGATTACAAGCGTGCGCCACCACGCCCGGCTCTTGTG
The DNA here is from genome assembly GCA_004027655.1 of Graphiurus murinus. Lineage (NCBI taxonomy): Eukaryota > Metazoa > Chordata > Mammalia > Rodentia > Gliridae > Graphiurus > Graphiurus murinus. The sequence continues at coordinate 80,627 of PVLC010004491.1, forward strand.
ATATTTTATTAGACATTCCCCTTGTGTACACTGTCTTATGGCAAATAAAATGTGATATGTACATACAATGGAATATTATTCTACCTTAAGAAGGAATGACATTCTGGTACATACTAAAACATGAATGAACCTTAAAGATATTATGTTAATAAAATAAGCCAGGCATAAAACAACAAATACTGGCTGGGCATGGCTGTGAACCCCTATAATCCTAGTATCTGGGAGGCTGAGACAGGAGGATGGTAGGTTCAAGGCCAGCCTCAATAACATAGCAAAGTCCTCAGCAACTTTGTGAGACCCTGTTTCAAAATAAAAAATAAAATAGGGCTGAGGGTGTAGCTTTGAGGTAGAATGTCCCTGGCTTCAATCCTCAGTAACATACACACACACACACACACAGTCTTAAGATTCTATTTACCTCAAAGTTTACATATATGGTGGTATTAGAGATGTTCAGAGCTCTTTAATATGACTCCTACAACTAAATTACTTACCAACACAAAGTAAAAATTAAAGTTCACAGTAATAGACGCACAACACCCACATACAGAGGCAAATTCTCATAGGCTACCTCAGACTCCTAACTGTTCCTATTACAAAGTTTGCAAACTTCTAATCATTTTCAGAACCATCAATTTAAAATCTAACCCTTTACTTCAAGCTCCACCCTTTCCTTTGCTTTCTGTGGGTGGAACGAAAACCCTCAAGTCACTGAGATCGTACACACAAAAAAATAACCTTTTCATTCCTTTTTAAATACACTCGCTTAGCAGATTCTTTTCAGCAAGTGTTTGAGAACATGGAGCTTAAAGTTGAGAAGCTTAAAATCAGAACAATAACAAGAAAAAAATTGAATAAAATCAGCTTTCTGATAGCATTTGAATAGGATTGTATATTACTACAGTACTTTTTCTTTCCAGTTTTTCCACAATGATACATTATACAGATTTATGCCCATGAGCTTCTTAGTATTGGTTTTTTTGTTTTCTGCTTTTTGTTTGTTTGTTTGTTTTTGTTTTACTTACTACCTTAAATCACTTTTGATTAGTGTCCTGGTGGCATCAACTATCATGTTATAGAACTCCTATACAGATTTTATGAATTCTTTAGTAAGTTTAATTTTTTAGCATGTTCACAAAGATTCCACTCATTAAGTTCTTGAGACATTGGGCATATCTACATTTCAAAACTTCTTAAGTAAGAAAGGAAAACCCCTAGGTATGGTGGTGCACACTTATAATCTCAATGCTTGGGAGGCTGAGACAGGAGGATGGCAGCTTTGAGGACAGCCTCAGCAAGTAGTGAGACTCTCAGCAACCTAATCAGATCCTGTTTAAAAAAAAAAATTAAAATTGGACTAGGGGTGTAACTGAGTTAGAATGCCCCCAGGTTCAATCTTCAGTCCTACTAAAAATAAAAAATAAAGAGATAAAACCTTTACAAATTGTTAATTTTGACCTTCTTAGTATTAGGGTAGTGGAGAAATTAATATAAAACAAACCTTAATCCAGCTGTTTCTGTTAACAGAAAAAGTGTTGCGTAAGAACATTGTCTTTTTACACAAATCAAATATTTGACCAAAATCACATAAACAATCTGAAATAAATGATGTCATTTCTCGCTATTCTGATAAGAATGAGCATTGTATAAAGTATTTTTATGCATTCTACACTATATGACTGTGTGTTATCAAGGGGCACCCACCCAAGTTCATTTCTGCCTGAGTAAAACTTACTCTGCTAGTGAGGGGAAACAAGAGTAAATAATCGAGTAAATCTATTCTACCACGTGGTGGTAATTTCCATGGAGAAAAATAGCATGGATAGAGAAAGTGATGGAAGGTTATTCTTTTATGTCAGATGGTCAGAACATATTCCTTTCAGTGATGATATTTATTGTCATAAATAGACTTTCTGCCTACATTCAGGTTTCCCAGTGCTGTAAGACAAGTCTTCCTGAAACTTGATGGCTTAAAATGTTGATAATAAGCTGAGCATGATGGCACACACTCGTAATACCAGTACTTGGGAGGCTGAGGCAGAAGGATTGCAAGTTTGCGGACAGTCTCAGAAATTTAGTGAGAATCTGTTTCAAAATAAAAATAAAATATGACTGGGAATGCAGTTTGGAGGTAGAATGCCCCTGGGTTCAATCCCTAGTGCCACAAAAAAATAAAAAATAAATAGGACTGGGGGTGTAGCTCAGAAGTAGAATGCTCCTGGATTCAATCCCCAGTAACACACACACACACACACACACACACACACACACACACACACAAATGTTGACAATATTTATTGTGCTCATGAACCTGAAGTTTGTGCAGGGTACTGTGCTTTGGGCTCCAATCCCCACCTGCTGAGTCAGTTGGAAGGTTGGATTTGGAATAATTCAAGGCTCACTTATTCACGTATTTGCTCCCCAAATCGGGAAGACCCAAACAGCTGGGGACTGGAACATCCGGGACTCCTCAGGCTCTCTCTGTCTTCATGGGGTCTCTTCACATGATTGCTCCAGTATGGTGGCTTCAGGATAGCACAGTATCTTAAATGTCATTCAGGGGAAAGCTGTGCCCTAGTCCATATTTATCATGGTACTCACTAGCATGCCAAATTTAAGGGGAGAAGAAATAAATAACTTAAAGAGGTCCTAGAACATGTGGGACAAAAGTACTGCTGTGGCCATTGTATAACAGTGCCATGAGATTTCTCTTTTTGATTAATATGAAAAGTAGGAAGCACCGCTGTAATTGCACACCAACTTCTGGACCACTTTCCAGGGTCAGTAGGGAAACCAATCTGGATTCAGGAGTCAGCTCTGTGTCCAAATGTCTGGACGACACCACCTTAAGATAGTAACTGGGGCTCTTACCCTTCACACAGTCATAATGTTGTCATTCCATAAAATTCCTTTACAACACATCCCTTTCAATGTGCTGATGAGAAAAATGATCAAGAGTAGAGGTGTATAACCTTCCTGAGAACTATCCATGAGGGACCAGGTTTGTAGTACTGTGCATCATTCAGGTCAACTTGAAAAATGTCCTACACTGACACACCACCACTTCAGACTGTCACACACTTCAGCAAGAGGTTATAAAGGGGATGTAAGAAATGGTAACAGAGTAAAGATCCCATCCACAGTTAGGTTCAGATAAATAAGGTGGCTCTCACACATTACTCCCAAGAGAGATCTCTGATTCATTCAGAAAGGATGGAGGTGACACACGGCACCCCACCCTTTCAGAGCCAAGACTATCTTTTCTCCTTCAGATAGCATCCCTTCATAAGCTTTCCTTATGAAACAGCATAACAGGAGGTCAGTCTCCTTGGGAAGTCCCCAGTCTTATCTCTGTCTGTTCTTAAAAAGTTTTCAACAAGTCAATCATAGTGGCACATGCCTGTAATCCCAGTACTTGGGAGGCTGAGACAGGAGGTTACAGGTTTGAGGACAGCCTCAGCAACTTAGCAAGGCCTTCAGCAACTTAGTGAGATCCTGTTTAAAAATAAAAAATAAAATAGGGCTGGGGGTGTAGCTTAGAGGTAGAACATCCCAATGTTCAATCTCTAGTGCCAGAAAGATATAAAGGAAGCAAGCAAGCTAAACTCAACAATTTGACTTCATGATGACCTTCACCAAAGCTTATCAATAAGAACTATTTAACTGAAGATCACTTTAGCATATAGGATGAAAATGGATCTACCACACAACATAGCATGAGCATAATGAAAATCCCCTTCTCGCATAGGTCCAACACTTCAACACATAGGCACAGGTCAAAACTTTCTCAACAGGACCTCAAAAGCACAAGCAACCCAAAGGAAGATCAATATATGGGATTACAATAAACTAAAGAGCTTTTGTGCAGCAAAGGAAACTATCAAGAACCTCAACAGAGAACCCACAGAGTGGGAGAAAATCTTTGCCAGCTACTCATCTGA